>VYZU01045337.1:0-75573 GCA_013401355.1 Ceyx cyanopectus | reverse complement strand
TTATTTCTTTTTATTGTATTTTTTCCTTTTTTGATTTTTTGCATATTGTAGGGATTGCTGAAAGTGATCAGTTGGGAAACTTAAGGAAAAGGGGACACCTAAGAAAATGAAATTTATCTTAACTGCATGGCTGTGCTCACCTCTGCATTGGGAGTACAGGAACGCCTGATGAATCGAGCTTCATTTCCAAATGTCCTTGCATCAACACACATTTCTAGCCCATGAAATTTGGAATAAAACAAAACAAATGGGTATGGCCTGGAAAAAAAAAAATACAAGAAAATGAGAGTTATTTTTTAAAGTTGCTAAGTGTCATTTGTTCACAGGAGTTAGCTTTGTACCGTGGTGTTTGGCACAAATACACTGAGGGTAACCTGAGACTGGAATATTTGTATTTAACTCTGTACTGAGAACAAGTTGTGTGTTCTCTCTTGGAAGCTCCCAAGCAGGTGTCTGTGCAGCTCATGGCAGAGTGTGAATGATCCATGGGAAGCAGCAGTCACATCCCTCAGTAACTTAACCAACCAGAAAGCTCTGGCAGTAAAACAGCTCCAAGCTGACACGTGTCCAATTCTGTTCTTGGCCTGAGGGACTTCAATTTCACCAAAGAATGTCTTTGCCATTACCTTCTGAATTTTTAGGGTGGTAGAACCTGCCAATCTTTGGTTTAAGGTGCAAAACTACCCAACTGAGAATGCAGAATCCTGTAACCAGGGAAGCACAAAGAAAGAGGAGACTAACTCCTGAACAGATCTGCAGGGATATCCAGAAGAGAATGGGCAGAACAAATTCCAGATGCAGTTATTTTTCATCAGACAGTGGTAAAATGCAAGATATTGCTGGGAACTAAGACCCAGTTGTGCTCTGAGATGGAAGTTTGGCAAAAGAGCAGTTAAGATTGTTTAACAGTTTAACAGTTAAGACATTTGGAATAAACAAACCTTTTAAAGAAATATCCATTAGCTTCAAATTGCTCTCTCAGCATGAACTTCCCTCTGTATTCAATAATCAGTGCATCAGGAGGCAAGTCTTTGGCAGCTTTTAAAATTTTCTTGTTTTTTTGCACATAACTCTATAAAGATAAAATTGATTCATGAATTACCATTCTCTAACATTTTTTCCATTGCTATTAACAGCAGATCATACTTTCACATCCAAATAATTCCATATGAGCCAAAATACCCTCCTTTTTCCAATGAAAATATCTGACCAAACTGTCCTGTTGCCCTACCAAGGCAGCTAGTTATGAGTTTAGATTGAAGGAATGCCTGGGCCCTGGTTCTGCTGTACATGTCTGAAAAACAACATCCATATTCTCACAACACAAGTATCACATCCCTTAGTGCACTTCACTGTCACCACTACTAGGCTGAACTGCTGCATTGCTTTGCATGACACTTTCAAAAGCATTCAAATCCTTCAAACAAAGGAAAATGTGCATGGAAAGCACAACCTGGTCAAGGAAAAACAGAACAGGCAAGAAACAAAATAAGAAATCAAAAAATCCTGTTTCCAAATATCTTATCATGTCTTTAGATGGAAGGATGGCTTTTCATTCAAGCCCAGTACATACCCTGACAATCAGTGCACTCACACCTCTCAGAACTGTCATCACCAATCCAAAAAGGATATAGCAAAAGGCTGTGTGAGCAGGGATATTCCTCCAAGGAGGGTGTCCCAAATGCCATCATGGTCTTTGAGGAAAAGAAGCAAAGATGCTTCCATTAATCTGCTACAGTGACTACTCCTGGAGATTTCTGTTACATGGCTCTGATTTTATGGTAACTGATGTTCAGGACAGAAAGAGACATTGCACAATTTCTTCATTAACTACAGTTACACAATCACAAAAGGTTTAAAAATCAATGATCAGTAGAACAGAATATCACCTACTATCAGAAATGTGCTTCACTAACTAGTAAATTAAATTCTATCCTGACTACCTAACACCCAGAACACTTACCATACCTTAAGAAAAATGTGGAAAATTAACATGTTGATACACATAGGAAAAAAAAGGATTCTGACTTCACTGCCTCTACCTACTTTAACCACTCCTGCTACTCCTCACAGAGCAGAGAAACAGCAGGAGGCTGCTGTGTTATGTCCACCACAGAAGACAGTCCAAGGACAAGCCACTGTTCAGACTCAGGCTAACACCTTAGCTATTTGAATGAGAACTGACACACAAGTGTCTACATAACCAGGAGTGATTTAAAAAAAAAAAAAAAATCCATTCTAAATTCTGAAGAGGCTGTTAAATCTCTGGTGCTTAGATCTGGTGAGACAAGATACAGACAATGAATGTAAGTCCCTTTTTGAAAGGCATCTTTGTCATGGCACAAAAGCAGCATGCAGCACATGGCACAGCTCATTACCTCTACTGGAGGTTTGAAGATCAGATTGCTGGTGCTGACTTCTTTTTTATCATTTCCATTGCCTAATCTCAGAGCTATTTTTTGTGCCTCCCTCTGGACACCCTCACTGTACTGGTTGTTATTTGCTTCTTCATAACGATCCATCCATGCCTTAATCTTGGTTTCCCATCCAAAGTTGGAACTGTCAGTAGGATCAATCTCTGGAGCTGAGCCCTAAAAAAGAAGTAAGTGACCATATATTACAAAGGCAAGGGAAAAAAACCCAACAAACCAAAAGTCTACAAGACACAAAATGAAGAACAAAGGTATGCTGTTGATTTGAGGCTGTTTTCTTTTTAGGAAGTCTGGTATAAAACTCTGCATTACTTAAAAGCATTTCAGTAATGTAGAGTTTCAGGAGTATTACATTAGAGATGTTATCATTTCATCCATATTGCACAAGTTAATTCTCCCTTTAGTAGGGATTTTAGTTTTCAGTGGGATGAGAATGGAGACTGACATGGTTTCCTCCCACAACTGCACTTGAGGATGATTTATGGATGCAGGAGTTGGAGGGTCAGATCTCCCTGCCTACTCAACTTTGTGAACAAAAGCAAATATCAAGAACCCCACTTTCCATCCTATAATACACAGATTTATTTTCCCCTTTCAGCTTCAAGCTCTCTTTCTTCCACTTCACATCTTACTAGCTTCACTAATCCCACACCTGCTCCATGAAGGTTGTGATTCTTAAGGTTACAGGCTTTCAGCAGATCATTTTTCTCCCCTTATCTGCTCCTCATTAACCAATTTTCCTCTGCAGTGCTTCAGATCTTTCCACTGCAAAGAAAGTGCCACTGTACCTGCAGACCTCACAAGCATCAGGCAGGCTGCAGCCAAGCCATGCTCCTCATGGACTGCAGCAGCCACCCCACCCTCCCTTCTCTAGCCACCTGAGCAGACACCATCAGAGATCAGTCAACAAAGGTGCTCTAAGAAAACCAAAAACAACAGAATGGAGCCTTACAAACACCATCTTCAGAGGCACGAAACTAGAGGCGTTCTTCCCCAATTCTGTCTTGAATTTTACAAGTCATGTCTTACACATTTGAAGTGTAAATTGTGCCCCACTTGTTTTTATACATCCCAAGGATTAATTACAACATATACCTAGTTTTTACACCATGTATGTTTTTGTCTGCCAGAAAATTTAAAGACTGCTGTAACACACCTTACATCCCAACATAATTAAATGATGCCAACACTAGTGAGTAGAGTCACACCAGGTGACTACACAGAGGTGTGACAAAGCAGAAGCACTAGCTTGGTTTTCAAATGCAACAGTCACTTCAACGTTTTGCTGCTTAGAAGCATGAAAAGCTGAAGCTACTGAGTTCAACTGAGGTGTGCAATTTACTCCCTTTATTCATCTTTACTCCCTTTATTCATCTTTACTCCCCTGCACAGCACAAAGAGCCCTAACCCCTACCCTAGCTCTTGAAAACCAAGGATTTTCAGATTAAAAATTCACACTATACTATTTCAGTCAACTTTACAAGATGAAAGATGGACTGCTCATACATTTATCTATAACTACTGTAATGCACAGGGAGTACATTAGTTAACAGCACTTGGTGCTTAATGTACAGCTCCAACTGCACTCCTGATGCTTCATGTTACTTAAGTAATGCACAGTTAAGATTTGAACCAAAACTCAAACAAAAATCACATTACCTTTACTCGTGAAGATTTCCTGGATCCTTCTCGAAATGCCTGCAACAAGATCAGAGATTTATATTCTTTGGGGGAAATACAGAATCTACTGATTAAATGCTTTTCAGTGTGGACCATTCCCAATAAACCGGGTGAGATGATGACAGAACAACACACCACACTGAAATCTGAAGAAGGCCTAAGTGTATAGTAAGAAACAATTCAGCACTGCAAGCTAAGTGCACCCTGGATGGCAGAGCTGTAGCCCTGGCACCTCCACTCTTCTACTTTACAACATGACTCTAGAATTTCAGAGCTCAAGGCAAAGGAACTGAAAAGTTACTTACAAAACACTCTGAACTTCTCCTGCAAACCTGCAAGTTGCCCACATCCTTCACTAGACTATTTGTGGCAAGGGCAGGGGGAAGGGAGGGTCACAGATGTCCTGTCATGCTCATTTTTTTGCACAACTTTGCATTCCACAACAAAGCCTCATTCTTTACACCACCTCACACAATGCTGGGTGTAACACAAGAATACAGGGCAGTGAATTTATATTCAGAACCACCCATTCAAAACAAAACTTTCTGTTCAAGATTGCCAAAGAGATACTGATAACTAATTCTGATTCCAAGTTTTAAAGGCCAAAATTCTCATTCCAGCCACTGAAACTGAACTGCAAGGAAGAACTCATTTATTATTTATTCATTTCAGTTCACATATATCTGTTTCTCATGCATGACACTGTTTACACCCCTAGCTGAACAGTATAATGCCAATCTCCTGTTGCTGAAGTCCTTCAGTTGCTTTCCATCAGCACACCTCCACGCCACTGCAACCCAAATGGACCTGAAGTGACATCAGGAGACTTGAGCAACCATTCCTGAGCCTGTAGCCACCACAACTGGGAACCTGCAGGCACAGAGCTGTTCTTTGGCTATCTCCTCACAAATGCAGTTCTAAAACTGAACTTTCGTGGCCAGTACATATTAACTTAACTGGGGGTGGGAGGTAAGAGGCAGGGTGGGGGGTAAGAGGCAAGACTAATTTACTGAAGACCAGGATTACATTTCCAGCTAAACCCAGGTAGTAAAAAATTACTAGAAACAAGCAGCCTGAATTTTTAAAACTGGTAAGATCTCAATTAGCTGTAATTTATAACACTAAACAAAACATTTATAAACAAAAAGAAATTACACTCACTTTTTTACATTTTGCTATGGTCTGTTCTTTCTCTCCACTTTTTTTCCTTTTCTTATCATTGACTTTTGTAACTCTTGTAGGAGTTGAAGTAATTGTAGTTGGTATATGTTGAAAAGCAGTATACAGTTCCACAGGAACCTCATCACCACTCTCTGTTGCACTGGTATCCCCATCTTTAAAACAAAGAATATTCTGTAAACAATCCAACTCTGCAGAAAGAACATTCACTGGTCACTCTACACTTGCTTTTAAAAACCAAAACTGCACACCAACAAATGCTTCAAGCACTCACATGCAAAACCCACCAACAGCTGCAAGAGCATGAAAATGAGTGACCAATGGGAGACTGCTAATTAACATATTATTGTAATGCCAGGTAAGAACAAGACACCAGGTTAATTCTGTTCTGTGAATGGAATTGTATTGTCATATTCCATTATAAGCTGAAGTATAATCAGAATAAAAATAGTAAAAAGAGTAACTCATTCATTTGTCATACAGTTTGGGGTTCTCAGCTGCCTGCATTCTAGAGGGGATTAAAAGGAATGACTGCTCAGTGGTTTTTGGAAAGCCCTATTAATCAGTCATGTGTAAGTTGTCATCAACTATTTCAGCTGCCATTGCAGTGTCAAGTGCCTTTTCCAGGGTAAATATGTCCATCTGGCCAAAAGGCCTCTCTCCTCAAAATCTCCCAGGGAAAAAACAAGTCTTTTCCTTTTAAAAATGAGATTCCACACAAAGTGACAAACAGCTCTTCCTTTGTGCTCTGTACCTGCAGCCCTAAAAGCCAAAGGCTGAAGTTGAGCATACATCAGCATTTCTGTCAGACAAATACACTTCCTGACCTGAACAGGATTAGCCCAGTTCTGTCAAGATGCAAGGCTGTGCAGTCTGGGGAGGATGGGAACACAGAGCACATGGCCAGGCTGCTGCTCACACACTCCCTACACACTGCCAGATCTTAGCAGCAGTCACAAACATTCTGCCCTCAGTCAATACACTCTGTACAAGACTTTTCCTGAAACTGCCCAGGAGAAGCTTTTACAAATAAGCTAAGAGCAGAGCAAACATTCCTTCTGAGCCCAGGACACTGCCTTAAGCACTGCACTCAGCCCTAATTCTTGAAACCTTCTTTACTAAATAAAGAACTCCAGCTACTGGCTGCTCCGATTTTCCTGCTCACAACATTCATTCCTGAAGAGGATTTTTCTCTGCACAGTAAGCAATACAATTGCAACATCTTGGTTGTTCTTTTGAGCAATTATTAGGCAAATAAGTAGACTTTCTGTATAAGAAATTTATTATGGCTTCTGTATTTTACATTTCTGCTGGGACTATTTTCTGAACTAGCATTTGAAAATCATACAGAAAGAAGAAATGTCTCAAGGAAGAAAAAACATCAAAACAACCAAGGTCTAAAAGATTAAAAGCTAAGGCCCTCTCCAAACTGTCAACATTTTTAGTCCATACACAAGTGTCCCCAGAATGGTGTCAGACACCTCTCCCCACCACTGCTGAACAGTGTGTTGCTCAGGGAAGCTGCACTGCAATAGTGCTGTCAACACTCTGCCCTAACTTACTATAAAGAATAATTACCTCAGCCAAACATATAATTACAGAGTTGTTTTGAGACACTCCTTCCTAACCTACATAACATGCTTTCACTTTGAAGAGCCTTAGCACACTGAGATT
Source organism: Ceyx cyanopectus (assembly GCA_013401355.1). Lineage (NCBI taxonomy): Eukaryota > Metazoa > Chordata > Aves > Coraciiformes > Alcedinidae > Ceyx > Ceyx cyanopectus. The sequence goes on along the minus strand of VYZU01045337.1, from coordinate 68,608 downwards.
TGGCATCTTGGAAGGCAAGATACAAACTCTACTCATTTCACAAGCAGGCACAGGCCCAGATTCATTTCCCTGTCAGCAGCAAGTGATTTCATCAGGAACTTCAAGACCAGACATCTTGAAAGCAACATCCCTGATCAAATTAAAACGTCCACATTCTGTGCCTTTAAAATAAATACACACACAAACATTTTAAAAGAATCCCAGAGTGTCCAGCAAATATGCTGACTATCTAGAGATTGAAGCATACATTCTAGTTCAGTACTAGAAATCATAACAATTAATACTACATTTCAACTGAATCTTGGACTAAACAGGGTTAGAAGATACCTTTTTTTTAAAAAAAACTTGGTTTTGGTAATTAAGATTCACCATTTAGTACTTCTCCTAGCAGATACAGAGATTTAGAAGACTGCTATCAGGATTCAAGAGGGCTGAACACTTCAAAGCTCCTGCTAAGATTGACTCTTCTATAGTGTGCCTACAAATCCTAAGTGATAAAGCTCAGACCAGCAACCTCCCCTACACTCTATGGAAGTTCAAGCTCATTCTCAACAATATACCACTTAGTGAACTCATTAACTCCAAATTAATAATAAATGTACTTGTTATTTAACACATTTAGCAAAAAAATAATAAAAAATTGTAATTTAAAAATTAGAATAATCTCTACTATCAGGTCAACCAAAACTTCACCAAGTGTGTTCATTTTAGCAGAACCAAAGAAATCATTAATGCTTTAAGGGACTGGCAGAACTCCTGATGAGTTTGGCTGCCTGAGTTTTGAAAAACTATGAGCAGCCAGAGAGCCAATGTCATAAAACAGACTGAAACAGAGATTGTACTACAAGCCTCATGTAGCTGTGAAGAGCCAAAAGCCTCAACTCCTCCTATAGCTGCATCATCACTGTATTATCCAAGTTCAGCAGTTTTTCCTGCTGCAAACAAGGCCAAAAACTAACAATGAACATACCTGAATCTACAGAGAACAAATGAGAACTGGGACTCCCTCTGAAAACTATGCTAGATTAAACTCTCAATGATGTAATTCTTAGATAGAGCATCTCTTGGAACTGTTCTGTTGCAAGTTATTTGCATGAGGATGAGTAGTCTATACTAGGAAGGAGAAAATGACAGAGCTGGAAAGTATTCTTCTCCCAAACAGACTTAATAAGCTCTCACTGCAGAAGAAACATGAACCTTTTCCACCTTATCTTCAGTTGCTTACTCAAAGCAATCTAGTTATTATAAAAACAACATTCATTGTTATGAAGCTTCAATAATGTTCAAACAGATGGAATTATTCCACAGTGATAAGAAACAAGGCAGTGCTGACAACCTCTAATCAGCCACAGGGAGCTCCAACTATTCTGGCATCATGTTATCTTAGTAACAAACAAATGAAGTGAAAGGCATTGATTTACCAAACCTTACATGGTGAAGGCCAGAAAAATTGCAGCAACTTTTAAATCCATACAGTTGATGTATACTTTTAATACATCTAAGGTATGTAAAGGTTGTAAACCTTTATTAGAGAGCAGTCTCCAAGCTTTACTCACCTGACATATTTTCCCTTTTCCTTCGTTGCAACAGCACTGCCCTTTCTTTATCTAAACTCCTGAAATCAGAAGAATCATTTTTATTACATCCTTCACAGTTATACATCAATACATCTAAGTATTAAAACAGCCCTTTTCATAGTTACCATTTTTAATTATTAAAGAATAAACAGTAAACCAGCTGACTGTTTGGATACTAGGAAAAACATTAGCTGTGCACTGTTACATTTTAATGCAAAGCCCATACAAGAATCCAAACCACTTGAAACCATAACACATCTTGATACCTCAGAAGAAAGATTAATTGGGCTTATGGATTACAAATAATCAGGCATTAAACCATTCTCCTGCAGGTTCTTCAAAAGAACTGTTACAGTGCTAAACAAATATTCTAGGACAACAAGGTCCATATCATTCCTCAGAAATAAATTAGTAATTTTTTAGAAATTAGCATTCTGAACACTCAAGTTTTATTTCCCAATTAACATTATGCAATGTAGGTAACATTTTATACTCTCTATAGAGTATAAATATATATATTTAATGCAATTTAACAAGAGCAAGTGTAAGGTGCTGCATCTGGGGAAGAACCACCCCATGGATCAGCACAGGCTGGGGGCTGATGTATTAGAGAGCAGCTCTGGAAAAAGAGACCTGGGGGCCCTGGTGGACAGGGGGTGACCATGAGCCAACAATGCACCCTTGTGGCCAAGCAGGCCAATGGATCCTGGGATGCATTAGGAGAAGTGTGGCCAGCAGGGCAAGGGAGGTTATCCTGCCCCTCTGCTCTGCACTGCTGAGACCCCACCTGGAATCCTGTGTCCAGTGCTGGGCACCCCAGTTCAGAAAGACAGAGATTTACTGGAGAGAATCCAGTGCAGGGCACCAAGATGCTGAAGGGAGTGGAGCATCTACCTTATGAGGAGAGGCTGAGAGAGCTGGGGCTCTTTAGCCTGGAGAGACTGAGGGGGGAGCTCATCCATGTTTATAAATATCTAAAGGGTGAGTGCAGGGAGGATGGAGCCAGACTCTGCTCAGTGTCATCCAGTGACAGGACAAGAGGTAATGGGAGTCAGTTGGAGCACAAGAAGTTGAGGGGAAACACAAGGAAAAACTTGTTCCCAGTGAGGGTGACAGAGGCTGGCAGGGGCTGCCCAGGGAGGTTGTGGAGTCTCCTGCTCTGGAGACATTCCAGACCCCCCTGGATCTGTTCCTGGGTGACTTGGTCTAGGTGACCCTGCTCAGGCAGGGGGGTTGCACTGGAAGATCTTCTAGGTCCCTTCCAACCCCTGACACTCTGTGATTCTGTGATAAAATATTAACAGGACAACTATGGTGGCAGTTCAGGTATAATCTGCCTACCACACTGGCAGAACTAAATGCCCATCTTCTCATGTCATTTGGCTTCAGATGTGAGGGAGAGCAGACAAACACTCCTTCCAGAGCACTGCAGCATACTGGAATGGGGCTATAAACCCAAGACAATGAGCAATACTGGTGGAGCTGGGGTTCTCAATGTGTAACAGCCACAAAACCAACCATGGAATGGACTGTGTAAGGATCAGTGAGCCTGAGAAAGCAGCCAGGAATCACTGTTATTTTGATAAGCAGCTCCATGGTTTATCCCTACTGCCCAGGGAGGTGACACAAGACAATGGCAACTGGCAGGATCATCTGCAGCAGAAATGTAGCTCATTCAACTAGAATTGTCAGGAATACACTACAGGGTCTGTGTTTTATCTCTGGGTTGTGCCAGTACCTCCTCTTTTTCTGTTCTCTACTCCACCTAGCAACTTCAAGTGTTTAAGCTACTCACCTTGGTTGACAACGTTCACACAGATATATGTCAGGAATATGCTGCCTGTCAATCCCCATGCAGTCAATGTGCTGCCAGACACTTTAAACAAAGAACAATAAAAACACCTTGTTATTTTAAGTGTACACTTGTTAAAACTGTGTACTTAACACAATTAAATACACACAGACAAAAAGACAGAGTCATTTTTTCTTTGTCATGATCTTTACTCTGAATTCTGCCTAAAGCTACATCTCAATCACTGTCTTCACCACCACTCTGCTAGCTGATTTGCTATTCCACTGATCATTGCAATTCCAATCTTGTGGCTGTCTCCAGGTGTCTCTCTGCTTCTTTAGACTCATTTTCCCCTCTTGGAAATTTTTCTCTAACACTGGAAATAAAAAATGGTAAATTATCACAACAAAGAATAAGAAATATCCTGAGTAATAAGACTTATGCTTTACATAGTAACAAGAGGCTTGTGTTGAAAAAAAGGGTTCAGTTTACTGGGATTTTTTTGTTTTTTTTCTTTTATATAAATACAGATTATATTTTATGTGTAACAGATTTTATTGAAGTATATTAAGTTTATAAAATATTTAATACACTATAGTATTAAATTNTTTTAAATAAAATTTAAAAATTTTAAAAAATTTTTAATTTTTTAAATTAAATCAGTATTTTCTTTATACCCCCCTCCCCATGATAGGTAATGCTGTTGTGTAGCATAGGAAGAGCCTCAACTGCTTCCAAAGGCTGGGAAGAGAGGCTGCTTGCTAGACTAACAGCTAACCTAGGACAGCCATTTATGCTCATGCCCACATTGCCAGAAGGAACCACAACACCAAACTCATTCTCCTCCCATTTGTGAATTTATGCCAGCTCTTTCCAACTCCTCACAGACAATCTCTTCTTCAAAGGACACAGACTCTAGGTAAGTGGTGACTACCTACAGCTCCACTATGAAAGAACCTTTCAAAACAAGGGAAAAGGTTGTCAGAATCAAGGACCATCCAAAGTTCATCACAAGCTTGTTACATGAGCAGACAGAAGATGGAGCTTCAAGCAGCTGTGACAATCATTTTAGAAATACACACTGATCTAATAAGTTCAGCAGCATTTGTCACCCACACTGACTGTAAATATGAAGGATAATACTGAGCAAATCTAGAAACAAGATTTGTCTTTTCCTGTGAAGTCTATCAGCTCATTTTTCCAAGCCCAAGTAATGAACAGCACCTGCTTATTTTCCTGCGTTCAAACAGATGCTTAAGCATGAACACAGAAGTTTAAACTTCAGCTTCTCCAGTAAGAATTCAGTTTAATGTTTTCATAGCTATTATAGCCATTGAAAATTAACATTTCTTATCAGAATGGTCATCCACAAAGACAATGGTATTTGTGAAGTTTCAGATTATTTTGCACCCTGCAAGTTATTTGACTTACATATACATAATTTACCAGCTTTATTACTTAGTGCATGCAGATTAAGAACTCATCCCTAAGTCTTCACCATATTAAACAACATGGATGAAATACTGAATAGAGATGTCCTCTTTAAAGGGGGGAAAGATATACCCTTTTTAGCAACAGTCCATAAGGAAACACATAAACAAATTAATAAGTAAAGACAGATTGGAATACAGCATAAAATACTGACTGGACTTAACCAAAAACCCTGTCATACAACCTTCAAACCCTGTTCTCATGGAAGGAAATTTCATCTGACTCAACATAAACCAACATTTAATACACTTACTTTCAATGTGGCTTGAATTTTTAAGTGATTCTTACATTTTAAATGTACTGAATATTCATTACCTGCATTTGTCACAACAGATCATATATCCATCATCATGTGTAAAGCCACAAATGCATCTGGTAATATCAGTTCCATAGCTTCCATCCTCTGAAGTACTGATGGTAGTAGCACTGGAGGTTTCATCAAAGTTGGGAGTGGTAAATATTCCTACTTCATTCTTGCTTATAAGCACTGATGGAGGAGGAGAAGCTGGAGGCGTTGGAGGAGGCCGAGCACCATAGTTATGGTCCTAGGTTGACATTGGAAGAGAAGTTATAGGTGTTAAGTGTTCACCAACTGAGGGTTATTTAAGCCAAACAGTAAGAATTCACTTTGTAAAGAGCTTCAGAGACTTTTTTAGTAATAGTTTCCTTTTTTTTTCCTGTCATTGCTCATTGTTTTCTACTTTCTAAATGATGTTTATGGGTTTATATATATATAAAATACATAAAGCATATTATATTTAAGTGCACTATGTTCTGTACTGTCCTTTAATCAACCACCTCCAGTCACCCAACACCCAGTGAGCTTTTCTAGCTAAGACCAGCAGATTGTCCATGCATCTTTCTGCACAGCCCACTCGGAATACTTACTGCATAGGGCAAACCAATGTAGCTGTGTGAGTGGGAGCTGCTGGTGTACAACTGGTGCGGGTAACTGTTCGATTTTTCAACTACAACAGGGCTAGCTTCTACAGATTCTGGTCTGCAAAGCAAGAGAAAGAAGAATAAATGCAATGCATATGGAGTTTACATTCATAAATCCCAGGTACTCTGGAGGAAATGCTGATCTGCTTTACTGCCCCCATGCTCTCCTTTAGAGCCAGGCTGCTGGAGTGGCAGGAACCTGCCCCTCTGCAGAGCCACATCTGCTCAAAACAAGGGTATGCTGAATCATGGGCCAGAAAAGCATGTCATGCTGCACACCCAGCCACAGAGCTAGAATACAAGCTACAGAAAGGACTTCAGCTTTACAGGGACAAAAGGCACAGCACTTGAGAGCCGCCAGCAGCTCAGCACCACAGACCAGCTCTGCACTGACATCTGCTGGTGCCAGCACCCACCCAGCCTTACTCGGGCAGCAGAGCACAGGTTCTACCAACACACATTCTAAGTGGGGCAAATCTGTCTATTAAAGGCAGTTTCTCTTTAAATGGAAAGAAAAACAGAAAAACATCAACATTTTCAAAACAAGGTTTGGTAGGCAGTGCCTTCTTTAATATACAAACTACAGTTTACATGCACTAAGCCACAACATGAAAGAAAATACCAAAAGATGCAGATATTTTGAGCACAATAAATATACTTTCAGTACCGTTCCTCTGCATTCATGTGTGCATACGAGTGTGTATATATATATATATATGCACACATACACACACATGCATGGCAGACACCTTTAGACAGGTTACAGCTTTTTCATTACACATACAATTTAATCATGAGGACAAACATGAAATGAACTCAGTTACCTGGAGTGTTTTANTCAAAGGACACAGACTCTAGGTAAGTGGTGACTACCTACAGCTCCACTATGAAAGAACCTTTCAAAACAAGGGAAAAGGTTGTCAGAATCAAGGACCATCCAAAGTTCATCACAAGCTTGTTACATGAGCAGACAGAAGATGGAGCTTCAAGCAGCTGTGACAATCATTTTAGAAATACACACTGATCTAATAAGTTCAGCAGCATTTGTCACCCACACTGACTGTAAATATGAAGGATAATACTGAGCAAATCTAGAAACAAGATTTGTCTTTTCCTGTGAAGTCTATCAGCTCATTTTTCCAAGCCCAAGTAATGAACAGCACCTGCTTATTTTCCTGCGTTCAAACAGATGCTTAAGCATGAACACAGAAGTTTAAACTTCAGCTTCTCCAGTAAGAATTCAGTTTAATGTTTTCATAGCTATTATAGCCATTGAAAATTAACATTTCTTATCAGAATGGTCATCCACAAAGACAATGGTATTTGTGAAGTTTCAGATTATTTTGCACCCTGCAAGTTATTTGACTTACATATACATAATTTACCAGCTTTATTACTTAGTGCATGCAGATTAAGAACTCATCCCTAAGTCTTCACCATATTAAACAACATGGATGAAATACTGAATAGAGATGTCCTCTTTAAAGGGGGGAAATTAAGAAGCTAATAACAGAGAAANAATTAATAAGTAAAGACAGATTGGAATACAGCATAAAATACTGACTGGACTTAACCAAAAACCCTGTCATACAACCTTCAAACCCTGTTCTCATGGAAGGAAATTTCATCTGACTCAACATAAACCAACATTTAATACACTTACTTTCAATGTGGCTTGAATTTTTAAGTGATTCTTACATTTTAAATGTACTGAATATTCATTACCTGCATTTGTCACAACAGATCATATATCCATCATCATGTGTAAAGCCACAAATGCATCTGGTAATATCAGTTCCATAGCTTCCATCCTCTGAAGTACTGATGGTAGTAGCACTGGAGGTTTCATCAAAGTTGGGAGTGGTAAATATTCCTACTTCATTCTTGCTTATAAGCACTGATGGAGGAGGAGAAGCTGGAGGCGTTGGAGGAGGCCGAGCACCATAGTTATGGTCCTAGGTTGACATTGGAAGAGAAGTTATAGGTGTTAAGTGTTCACCAACTGAGGGTTATTTAAGCCAAACAGTAAGAATTCACTTTGTAAAGAGCTTCAGAGACTTTTTTAGTAATAGTTTCCTTTTTTTTTCCTGTCATTGCTCATTGTTTTCTACTTTCTAAATGATGTTTATGGGTTTATATATATATAAAATACATAAAGCATATTATATTTAAGTGCACTATGTTCTGTACTGTCCTTTAATCAACCACCTCCAGTCACCCAACACCCAGTGAGCTTTTCTAGCTAAGACCAGCAGATTGTCCATGCATCTTTCTGCACAGCCCACTCGGAATACTTACTGCATAGGGCAAACCAATGTAGCTGTGTGAGTGGGAGCTGCTGGTGTACAACTGGTGCGGGTAACTGTTCGATTTTTCAACTACAACAGGGCTAGCTTCTACAGATTCTGGTCTGCAAAGCAAGAGAAAGAAGAATAAATGCAATGCATATGGAGTTTACATTCATAAATCCCAGGTACTCTGGAGGAAATGCTGATCTGCTTTACTGCCCCCATGCTCTCCTTTAGAGCCAGGCTGCTGGAGTGGCAGGAACCTGCCCCTCTGCAGAGCCACATCTGCTCAAAACAAGGGTATGCTGAATCATGGGCCAGAAAAGCATGTCATGCTGCACACCCAGCCACAGAGCTAGAATACAAGCTACAGAAAGGACTTCAGCTTTACAGGGACAAAAGGCACAGCACTTGAGAGCCGCCAGCAGCTCAGCACCACAGACCAGCTCTGCACTGACATCTGCTGGTGCCAGCACCCACCCAGCCTTACTCGGGCAGCAGAGCACAGGTTCTACCAACACACATTCTAAGTGGGGCAAATCTGTCTATTAAAGGCAGTTTCTCTTTAAATGGAAAGAAAAACAGAAAAACATCAACATTTTCAAAACAAGGTTTGGTAGGCAGTGCCTTCTTTAATATACAAACTACAGTTTACATGCACTAAGCCACAACATGAAAGAAAATACCAAAAGATGCAGATATTTTGAGCACAATAAATATACTTTCAGTACCGTTCCTCTGCATTCATGTGTGCATACGAGTGTGTATATATATATATATATGCACACATACACACACATGCATGGCAGACACCTTTAGACAGGTTACAGCTTTTTCATTACACATACAATTTAATCATGAGGACAAACATGAAATGAACTCAGTTACCTGGAGTGTTTTAGCTTTGTTTTTTGGTTAATTTTTGGGGGTGCTTTTATTTTTTGCTCATCTGGGCTTTTATCTGGGGTGGTTTTTTACATTAAAAGGCAGGGCAAATATCAAATATCTACAACTGATGTGGCTTTTGACTTGCATCACAAATCAGGCCTCACTCACTTTTCTGTCCTTAATTTTATTATGCATGAGGCTTATTTCCTGGAACTGATTTGTTTAAATAAGGTTGGTATTTCTGAATCTTAAGCTAAAATAAATTTCAGTGTCTTTTCTTCTAGCAGAGCTGCTTCTGCTGCTGTTCAGCAACCTAGTCTTGTTTCAGTGCATGGAGAACACTCATTTTTCAGAGGAGGAAGGTCTCACTCAGCACAGGGGGGATAGTCAGGCACAATCCATCCTTCAGCAATGCCACAATTAATCTAGGAGAGCTTCCATCTTGAAAAATGAGTGTTAGCACAATGCAAATATCACCATTCTAAGATATCAAAACAGCAATGTCCTAAAAATACAGGTCATGCTTATTTCAGTCAACTGGCTACAAAAATTAAGGTATCAAATGTCTTGCAAAATATGAGGCAAAAACACATTCTACTCCTTTAATCAACTTCTACCTACTCTAGCAACTGATAACACATTAAAAGAGAACAAAGTTTAATATTTAGAGGTGTAACAGTTTTAAGAAGCTGAAGCAGTAAGATTCCAAAACAAAAGTGCATTTATCCCCACCAATTTAATACTCATAAAACAGATTCAGAGTACAAGCTAGAACAGAAAAAGCACCATTTTATTTGAGCAATGAAAAAAAAAAATCCAACCAAACAGAAAAAAAGGGTGGGAGAAAATTAGGTGAGACAAAGACAATTAAATCTCTGTATTAAAAAAAAAGATTCAACATAAATACAAAAATTAGAGCAGAATCCGTTTTCAGCAAAGCTTTTTTTCAAACACTTTAATACCTGTGCCCTCTCTGGAATTACCCATTATCTAGTAAGATGCTCAGCAAAGCTCTGAATGTAACTGCTACTGCTCCATTTATCCACTCAAATGTCAGAGTGGGGTGGGGAACAGCGTGGAGAAGACTGAGAAATGCAGGAGGAGGTGGCAGACCAATCAGTGAAGCTAAAAATTAATCAGAGGTTTCCTTCACTGTCAGGAGAAAAGTGATATTCCTCCCAAAAGCAGAACAGGATGGGTCTCATTTCTCCACACAACCACAGCCAACCTTCCACCTTCACCCATTCCCTGTGAGCTGTCTGCAGCACCCCACTGCATGGAGCAAGGACCATACCCTCTGGACTGGCTGTCCACAGGTCAGTCTGCCTCCTCAAACATGGAAAGGATCTCCTCCTGCTCAATCATAAAATCATCCTGCTCGGAAAGGAGCTCCAGGATCATCCAGCCCATCTTGCAGCCCAGCATCTCTCCACCAGCCACAGCCTCCAGTGCCACAGCTACTGGTTTTTAAACCCCTGCAGGGATGGGGACTCCACCCCCTCCCTGGGCAGCCTGTGCCAGGGCCTCACCACTCTCTCTGCAAAGAAATTCTTCCTAATATCCAATTTAAATCTCTCCAACACAACTTGAGGCCATTTCCTCTGGTTCTATCATCAGTAAATTGGAAGCAGAGCCCAAGCCCAGCCTGGCTGCCCCCTCCTGTCAGGAGCTGCAGAGCAATGAGGGCTCCTCATTGGTCTGGAGAGCAGTGAAGTATTTAATTGTACAGGTGATTAAAGAGTAACAGGAGGGGTTTTAGGCACCAGGCACTGCATTATAGGCACACTACTGTCACCATCAGCATTATGGGCATTGCAAAAAGCAAGTTTTCAGAAAGAAGGGTAAGCATCCAGATCTGAAAGAGGACTATGAAGCTGTCCTGGTGTTTCTGAACAGTCCTGTAGCAATCTGAGGTACTAAGCCTTCAGCCCTCTGAACATACCACATTCTTTTGATTCAGCTCCAATTGCACCCTTGGTGTCTAACTAAGGGAGATATTTAAGGTTTTCACTTTTCATTAAAACTGAAATATTGGTTATTACAGTATAGTGTATTTGAAGTTAGACCAAAATCCCAGTAATGTGCTGTAAAATAAGCAAATATTACCAGGGTTAACTGACCACAACATTTTGCTTAAATGTTGTATCTAGTGTTGTGTTCAGCAATTCAAAACTGCAAAATGCTCACAAAATAAAAAGGGCAACAAAAAAAGCTTCCCTGCAATGATTTAACACATTCATATAATGACAACAGGAACACAGTATCTTCTCAAATTAAATAAATAAAAAAGAAAATACTTATATTTAACAACCCTCAGTTTTCCTTCTGCAATTTAAACAACTCTAATGTTCTGGGTCATTCCTTACTGTTCATATTTAAAAGTACAATATTTAAAAGTATACTGCAAACTGAAAAATGATGCATGGTGCCAGCAGATGGCATTAGTGAGAAATTAAATAAGCCACACATGAGAATTTACAAAAACCCCTCAGTCCCTACAAGCTTATAGTGAACCTATATTAAGGGAATCAAACTGTCAACCACTCAAAGCAATAGTAAATTATTCTTTATCAAGTCCTATCATTCCACTGCATTCCTTCTAAATACTGCTTTGTTTCTGACCACATAGTAATTTCAAACAAACAGAAACAAATCAAGGTGGCAGGGGGGTTTTGACTGATACCCAAAACACAATCAGTTCTTAAGAACTTGGGTACATTGATCACTTCTGAAAAAATACAGATATCCAAATGGGGAAAAAAAAAAGTTCTCCCTACAACTAACATTTTCAAGGATAGGTAGTTATCTAAACTTCAGGCTATGAAAACTTAGCTAATAGTAGCTCCTGAAAACATTTGCAAAGCTGAACATGAAACCCCTTGGCTTCCAAAATGCTGCAGTACCATCACTCTGCCATAGCCCAGTGAGTCAGCTCTAGCTCTCCAGCAGCTCAGGTCTGCTTTCCCTTTGCAGCAGCACACCTGAGCAGCTTCTGACAGCCAGCTCACATCAAGGCATGCACTGTGTTTTGTATGAAAAACACTATTTTCCATTTCATGTTTTGTATTTCAAGACACTTTCTCTGACCAAACACATCCTAGACACCAAGGAACTGAGCAGCACTACTCCCAGCAGCCTGTAGCAGGCCCTACAAGTACAGGCTGGCCTGATGCTATCTGGAAGAGCTGGCAAGCTTCCCACTGGCCTAAAATGTTTTGAAAAATAACAATGTCTGTTTCAACAACACTTCTGGGAGGGTAGGTTTTCATTTATGTAAGACTACAACAGTGCTCCTAATCTTTTGTCCTAGATACTGAAGTCAATGTAGGCCTTCTCTCTCAAAACAAACAGATAGTAGAAGCAGGAGCAAAGCCATCAGTGGCATTCCCAAGGTGTAGCCTGTACTAGTGCTCTAAGCCAGACTCATGCTCTCAAGTCAGGAAGGGCATTTGGAACCCTCCAAAACAGCTGACTCTGCTTACTATGGTAATGTCTTTACCAGTAAGAAGTCACATGTGTTCCTCCTCAGTAAGCCTTGTACAAACAAATGCAAAATATACACGTGTCTGACTGCAATGGCACTGCAAAGATCAATCCACCACTGGAGATCTCACCAGTAGCAGGAGGGACAGACCATTTCATCCCCTTTAGAAAGCATCAAACCTTTCAGGAAGAGTTATTATCCACACAGCTATTTGCTACCATTATTAAAATAATGTGAAACTCCATAATCACAGAAACTATCTTTTTAATAGGTTTATCCCTTCATTTGAAGCATGAAAAAAGGAACCTCAGTACTAATAGACTGCACAAAGCTAAGGTTCTGTTTTTACCCTGGGCTCCTTCCCTACAGAATGAGGTTTGCCACTGCCCCAGCCTGGCATTTGCTCATGGCTCCAGCACTTGATGAAGCAAAACCAGAGCTGTCAGTCACAGTGAAGAAATTCCAACTCCTCCCTCTCAGGAAAACCCCAGAATTTGCTCTGATGGGTATCAATTCAATCTATACCAACCACACCACACTGGAAGTTTTCTTAGCAGGGCAGGGGACTTAAATCACATAGATGGTGACAGAAAATGTTTATCACTGCAAAAACTGGTAGGTTGTGGGGGGACAGTGACATGGCTTTTACATCAGCATAAGTCAACCATGCAACTACACATTTTTTCAGCCTAAGTATGGAAGAGATCACAAGAACTGCTCTAACTGGTAACAGATCCATAACATCTGAAGCAAAGCAGCTCCTAACTGGGTCGCCATGCCACAGGATCAAGCAAATAACACCCTGTGAACTCCATCATGTTTATACTGACAGCTCTGTTTATTTATCTTAATTTCAGCATGACATACTGTGTCTGCAAGGAATGTCAGCAACCTTGGGAATCATGACCTTCTCTAAATATAAAAACTACAGGAAAAGGTAATGAAAAGAGCTGTGAACAGGCCACTCAAACTTTCTGCACCAAGAAATGTTGTGTTCAGGATCAGCAAAACTTTGAAAATCTAATGTGACCAAAGTTGCACATTACAAATTCTTGGTTTTCTTCAGGTGACTGGCACAAAGCTAGAACAGCCTCATATGTAACTGAAAGCACATGGAGAAACACACATTTAAAAAGCTGTTCCAGAGTTCTCCTCACAGCATGGAACATTTCTTACAAAGTTTGGAAGGAAAGTCATTTGTTTCTCAAACAAGTAATATCAGCACATGCTAAGAAATACCAGACACTCCACCATCACCACCCCAAACATCCCAAATTCATTCTGCCTGTTTCCCACAAAAGAAGAATTTATTGAATTCAGGATTTCACTGGCTCTTTGTAATCCTTTATAGACAGTTACTGAGTTATTAACAAGTTAACTTCTACCAGCTCCTTAATATAAAATAACTTTGCAAAGACATGGTATTAGAAAATTAAGCTAGGCCTTCAACTTCCATAAATAAAGGCACCTTTGTCTAACTATTACCACTTTGCTGCAATTTAACACACCAACATTTAACACACATGGGAAATCAAAGATTTTTTTTTTACATATAGTTAGAAAAAAATGACATGGCAAAACATTTCAAGCATGAAAAACAAGCCAGGCAGCATCTGTATTTTTCCATTTGATAAGCAAGAAAAATATGCATCTGCAGAAGAGTTTAGCTTTTCTAATTTCAAGAGACTTAAGAGTGAAATTAAAGTTATTAAACAATTAAAGATTCAATAAAGATTCAGTAAGACTAAGGAGAACTCCCAAATTCTCTCCTATTGTATTAAAAAAAACAAAACAAAACCAACAAACCACACATGAGAGAAAAATAATATATATCAAAAAGAAAGCTTACAGTTTCTCACATACTTACTCTGAGCCTGCAGCCATTTCCAAATAAGAAGTATCTGCTGTGTCAACCCCCAGTGGGATCACTATGCTCATGACGTTCGTTTCTGATAAATTCGATTACTACGGAGTCCTATGCATTGGTATCCAAAACACTGGGGCATGCCAGCCACAGTGCTCATTGCAAACATCTAAGTGCATCCACAAACCCTGGGAAAAGAGAAAAGCAGAAGACAGTTAATTTTGAAACCAGGCAATTAATTTTTTTTAAATGATCACTTTCATCTGTCAGCATTTTATTTGTTCTATGTTATGCAAAGGAAAATTTAAGTTCTTAATTTGTTAATTTCAAATACAGTTAAGAGTGTGATGATCTTAAGGGCTGAGCTTAAATACTACAAACTGGCAAAAATACTATTAAATTTGATTGAAAAAAATAATAAAATCATTCAGCAAGGCAACAAGAATGCACTTTATGGCAGAGATAATTACTGTGAAGTATGTTACAGATTTTTTCAAGAGTTCATTTGTTCACTTTTGGTTTGCACTTGAAAAATAACAAAGCCAAAACACTTCCAATATCCACAGTACACACTGTGTCTGTGTAACAACATCCTAACTTCCAGTCAACAGCTGTTGAAACCAAAATCATTCTACTAATTCACAATGCTGTGCAACGATGTCCATCTCATTTTAACTGATCACCATCAGGAGATACTAAACCATCAGCTTAACTTTTATAAGGGGTTTTTTTGAGTAAGAAGCATCAAGAGAAGTTTTTAATTGTAGAACAAAGCTACAATCTGCTCGAGTCACATAAGTGAGCACAAACTACCTGTAGGGCAGTTACTACCTGTAGGGCAGTTACTACCAGTCTACTACTGCTACTGGGTAGGGCAGAACACACAACCAAGTGCAGGACAGAGACCTAACAGCACCTCAGCTGTCTGTTCACAGGTTATTAAACCAATGCACTTTGGTAATCTAATACAGACAAGGTTTTCCACAAGCAACTAGGGAACTGAAGCAAAAAGCCCCCTCTTCAGTATTTGCATAATGAGTAACTGCAAACTGCCTGCAGGAGCACAGGCTGCTGCACAGTGGAATACACTGCCCAGTGAACAGCCCTCCCCTGAGAGCTGCATCATCTTGGAGCAGCTCTACAACAGCCCCACTTCTGAGATCACTTTAACACACTCACCCTTGCCACACAGGAGATTACCAAGGAACAAACTAAACAAACAAGCCCAAACCACCAAACAACTAAAAAGCCTCCAATGAAAAATGGGGGACTTACAAAAGGACTTTAAAAAAAGCTCTGTGGACTTTAATCTGAAACTGATGCTTTTATTGACAAAGTTTGTATCTTCAGGATGATGATGATGTGCCATCCACAGGTACTCACTAGCACCAGTTTTATCTCATGCCTGAACTTTCCACAGCTCATGCCCCCTCTGGATGGCAGTTGTGTTTTAGTCCCAATACATGAGTCATCAAATGTACTGGAAAGCAGTCCCAACAGCTGCTGTTGGGATGTCTTGCTTTCCTCACCTAAACAAAGGGCATTTCCTTATCAAATCCCACAATTGACAAGACAGATCACCAACCATGCATAAAATTAAATAAAAAACATGCTATATTCAAGAATAAGCAGCAAAGACCTGTTAAAGCAAAAGCAGGTAGAGAGTATTTTCAGTAGCTGGTGTAAAAGAAACCCCAGGCCTCTCCTATCACTAAGTGATCACTCATTCTGTCACCATGTAGTCCAATCTATACATAGGCCATGCAAGGTTCTACCCTATCTACAGCTTCTAGGAAGCATCAGCTTATCATTTAGTCCTCCTGTTCTAAAGAAGTAAAATATTTATATTAATTCCTCCAGAACAACTGCAAGGAAACCATTCATTTTTTTTAGTACAAGTGTATCAGCTATACAGGTTAAGGGTTGTTACACTACCAACTGCGGTTTCATTTATGCTAACAAATCATTAACATAATAACAAGCATAAAGTAAAATCTCAAGTAAATATAAAAGCCAAAGAGTTTCAAACTAAAGGACATACTGGACACAACTAACTGGGATCAAGGTCCTCATTTTGAAGCTTCTAGCACTTTAAAATTGCATTTGGTGTGGTTTTTCTAAATTGAATTTTCTTCCAATGCTTCTGACCAGTAACAACTGGAAATTAATGTAGGCAAAGATCACAGAGTGTCAGGGGCTGGAAGAGACCTAGAAGATCATCCAGTGCAACCCCCCTGCCAGAGCAGGATCACCTGGACCAAGTCACCCAGGAACAGATCCAGGGGGGGCTGGAATGTCTCCAGAACAGGAGACTCCACAACCTCCCTGGGCAGCCTGTTCCAGAGCTCTGGCACCCTCACTGGGAACAAGTTTTTCCTTGTGTTTCCCCTCAACTTCTTGTGCTCCAACTGACTCCCACTGCCTCTTGTCCTGGCACTGGATGTCCCTGAGCAGAGTCTGGCTCCATCCTCCCTACACTCACCTTTAACATATTGATAGACACTGCTGAGCTCCCTCCTCAGTCTCCTCTTCTCCAGGCTAAAGAGCCCCAGCTCTCTCAGCCTCTCCTCATAAGGTAGATGCTCCACTCCCTTCAGCATCTTGGTGCCCTGCACTGGACTCTCTCCAGTAAATCTCTGTCTTTCCTGAACTGGGGTGCCCAGCACTGGACACAGGATTCCAGGTGGGGTCTCAGCAGTGCAGAGCAGAGGGGCAGGATAACCTCCCTTGCCCTGCTGGCCACACTTCTAATGCATCCCAGGATGCCACTGGCTGCCTTGGCAGCAAGGGTGCCTGGGAAACTGAGAGAGGCCAATCACAGAGCAGTGGCAGTTGGGAGATGCTGGAGTCCAACTGCCCACCAGAGCAGGGCCACCCTGGGCCACACAAGAACAGATCCAGGTAAGTTTGGAATGTCTCCAGAGCAGGAGACTCCACAACCTCCCTGGGCAGCCCCTGCCAGGCTCTGCCACCCTCACAGGTAAGAAATTCCTCCTCATGTTGAGGGGGAGCCTTCTCTGCTCCAGTTTACCCCCACTGTTCCTTGGCCTGTTGCTGGGCACTACAGAGCAGAGGTTGGTTCCTCCTGTTTGACACCCACCCTTCAGATATTTGTAGACATTAACTTATTCAGTTAATGTCTTCTCAAGACTGAACAGCCCCAGCTCCCTCAGTCTTTCTTCACTGGGGAGATGCAATCTGCCTTAGACAGCTGCCTCATGAGCTACATCTGCAACCTCACCCAGAACTGTGGCTGCCCAGCCATCAGTCCAGTGACCTTTCTGGTGAACACAGAAAGAAGAGAGTTACTAAAGCAGAGAATCAAGTGAAATTATCTAAGTAATGCAGAAAGTGAAAAGAGCACTATGTGTATGTTTTTAGAGGTATGTATAGATAATTAACTGCTAATGAATGTGCCAATTAATGCCATCATCTCTGACTCATCTGCACTGAATAAAATCAAGACACTTGAAGAATTTCAATTTATTTTGCCAAACAGCATTAAACAGAAGTTGTTCCATGTAAAAGGAAGCAGAACATGATTTTAATAGTACCTAATCATTTTATACCACCTCAAGATTTCAGATCTTCACCACCCATGCACACAAAGCATCCAGCACTTTCCTCTGCCAAGCACAGAAGGACAGAGGCAGTCCCAGGCTCACTATACCTACACAGACAAGTTACTTCTAACTAACACAACACATCAATAAGTAGCCATCCTCAATGGATTCCCATGATGGGAAGGCCCAGGATAAAGTCACTGCACTATGCCCACTTATTAACACAACTGTGGCCTGACAGGCCAGCCAGTGATGAACACCACAGTGATGTCAGACTGCAGATGAGGGAAGAAAATAACTGTTTCTGTTACATCAGAACCAGAAGTATTGCCCTCATACACTAAAATATCCCCACTATTTTTATTGGGTTGTACTACAAACATTGCCAAACCCAGAACAAAAAAAAAAACCTGTAACCACTAGGGAACTTTCTTCCTTACCCATCTTATAAGGCATTGCTTATTCTTTAAGTCTGGTATTTCACCCAAGTCATAAAATACTATCTACCATCATAATAAGGTGCTTTCCAATTTCTGCAAGTGCCCATCTATTTCAAGCCATTGTTTTTTCACAACTCCAAGTTGTCACCCATGACCTTGTAAGAAACTGTTTTCATAGGTGCATTCCATGTATATTTGGCCAGGAGAAATGGAAAGAAGGTTTTTTTAGGACAGTCTTTCCACAGTCCAAGCAGCTCATACACATTTCACCATCCCATCACACTGGTTTCCATTCTCAGTGGCAGCAATTTTACTCTGTAAAGCAAACATGGCAGCTTTTTGACTTCATACCTGTATCAAGGCTAAAATGCTTGAAGTCTCACCATACTTCTCAAGACCAATTTTGTTTGATGCCATGGTTTTTTTCCAAATGAACTGTGCTCTACCAGAGAGGCACAATACATTCCAATGTATTAAACTGTGTGCCTTTGTACAAGAATATAATTTATGCATTAAATGTGTATTATCCCTGAAGTATTCTACTTACACAACATAATTCTTGTGGTCTAATATGAATACCACGTTTCCTTTCTGACATGTCCTTCTAAGATCAATTGTGTGACAGAAGAAAAAACCTTAACCTTTTCACTGGTACACAGAAGAGGGGAAAAAACAGAGGGCTCAAGTCTTTAATCAGAAGGTAAATGAGTAATCTCTTGAAATTGTATCAGTATTTTTGAAGCTAACCCTACACGGTCCAAACAATCAAAATAAACCCCAGTTGCTATGATCAGATATTGTCAGAAAGGAACTGCAGGCCTAGTTTATCAGCTTGCCTTTCCCCCTCCTGCCAGGCCCATCAGAAGCTCTCCAGAACAGCTTCAGGAAACAAGCAGATGATAGATCACCTAGACAGAAAGTACACTTGAAAAATAAGAACCTGAAGTCTAGCCAAGCTGTCCAGATGACTCCAACAAGGTTTCATAAGTCCAGCTATCAATCATTCCCTAAGTGTCAGGAGCCCAGACAAATTCTTCCATGGCATTTTCCATGAGTTTCTTCTGGGTTCTGTTGTTGTTTTGGTTTTGTTTGTGTGGGGTTTTGTTCCTAAGAAGGTAGGAGGCTTTTTTTAAAAACTTTTACTTACATTTTCTTTTGTAGATCCAGAGTTCCCACTACTTACATTCAACTATGAAGTAACAGCAGAAATCTGATCTTGGAACTCTGACTTACCTTCATTTTATTAATCATGAAGCATATTTTTCAAGCCAGAATAAGCAGTAGTTGGTGTGCTGGGAAAGGCACAGCTCAGGTGGTTATAGGCTACCTGTGGCAGACACTGCACATTTTCAGAAGGCAGAGGGAGGGATAGAGGAGTAAGGAGCTACTAGAACCTCTGCTCTATGTGCAACAGCACTGAAGCTCTCACCTAGGAGCACAGGTGCAAAACTCATAAAAGAGGTGGTAGCAGAACCACCAACATTTTTACCCCCTTAATGATACAAGAAAAAAGAAAATCTTGAAAGAGTAATTGCTGAATCATGGTAATATCACATTTATTAGAACAAGGTGGGCTTTTTCATTTAATACTTTTTTAAATCCCCATTTACCCTTAATGCTACAAGGGGGGGGGGTAAGTATCAATTAAATCTGTTTTTTTTCCTCCTCTTCTTTGTACATAGGACAGCTTTTTACACAAGCAATGCAAATGTCCCTCGTCCTTCCTTCCTCATAAATCAATTCCCAGATTCTTTTGTCGTGTGATAAAGACAAAAAAAAAGCATTTACAAGTTTGGGAATAAAAAATTCTCTGTAAAAGTTAGGAACAGAATTCAAAGCATGGTGCAGTACACTGGTTTTCTATTTAAATGAACATCAATTAAATAATGAATTAAACTTAAATTCAGTGATTGCTTAGCTCTGATTTCAGAAACTCACAAAAAACATTACACTAATTTTAACTAGTTGATCACTAAATCAGTTCAAGTTATCACATCACTAGGCATTACAAAAATACTTGTTGTTCCCATTTTTATTACTTCAATATGTACTTGAACTTCAGTATTTTTTCCTAGCAATTGCTTGGATCAGTCACCATCTGCCAACAATTACAAGATGGGGGTTGTAGTTACAGAGCTGAGGTGTCTCAAGACATGGGGATTTCATCACAGAAACACTGCAGAGAGAATTACCAGGGCCTCCCTCAACACAAAGCAGAAGTTAAAAGAAGAAAAATCTAATTATAATTAGAGCATCTTATAATTAGGCTATTTCATGAAAGGAAACAATGCTGGCTTAAGAGAATTATTTAGATTTTACACTGATGCAAGCAACTTTACCTCAAAGTTCTTAACTAATGACACTGCAGAAAGATGAATATATGAATTAAATCATCTGTATACCATGTCTGCTCTGCATCTTCACAAGGTCTATATACAAAATATATAACTAGAGGGGGAGAAAATATCAAAACCTTCTAACCAATCTACTTACATCAACTGCCTTTCCTTAAAAGCAAAATTACATAACTTTAAATACCTGTTACAAAATATGTAAAAGGTGAAGGGGTAGTTCACCCATTTTTAGCAAACTGAGTAACTGAAATGTCTGAGAATAATCATCACTCCTGAACATCTGATGAGTTACAGCCCACGGTTCCCAACTTGCAGAGAAACAGGTAGCTCACATCAGATTTAAGCAGAGCTTACTTCCCTGAGCACACACACAGAGTAGGCTCTTTTGCTAAACCCACTGCCTCACACCCTCTTATTACAGGCAAAAAAAACTATTAACAATTTCCTGGAGCAGTATTTCAGTATCAGAATACACACAGTGTACATAAAGATTCATTTTTAAGGGATGTGTACAAATCTCAGGGAATTAACTTGATCCTTACTAGAATAAACAAATGAAATTGCTGAAACAGTGACCTGTACAATCAATTTTCCACTTGTGCATGGACCACGGCAGAAGAAGAAGGGTAGATAAGAGTGATCAGATTAGCAGGTAAAAATTATTTGACAAAATACCCTTGTTTCATGGAAATCTTGAGTCAAAGATCCTTCAACCAACACACAAAGCTAATCTGGTTTTAAGTCATTTCCAGTGTAAAACCAACCTGTTTCATACAGCACTAAGGCCAAAGCAAAGCTCCAACTGCCCCTGGCTCCTAGCAGAACATTCATGCTACTGTGAGTCCAGGCTGGCTCTACAGTCACAAAGGATCACTCTGAGCTAAGCTTTCCATCTCAACAAGCTCTTTTGGGCAAGATGCAAAGATTTCCAAGATGCTGCTACTGCTTCCAGCCCTCTGCTGACTCCTGCTGGGCTCAGTTTTCTGGGTAATAGACACAGATGATGAAAATATATTGATTTTCTTACTAAACCAGGTGGTCTACAGTCTGCAAGGTGTGTTGGTGCCTTCCTTCCTCTTAAAAATGCTTTTATTCACCCCTCCTTGCAAAGAAAACACATTAAGTGTGGGTGATGAATACAACACAGAGGAACAGTTATGCACCTTAACCCTGAGACACCAAATCAAGCCTACTGCATACAATGGAAAAAGATAATTTAAAAAAAATAATTAAAAAGCATCTTGTATGCATAGCAGTTGCCTCTTATTGAGCATGCAATCTAAACATTCCCCTGATTACATCACACACAGCTACACATTTTGCAATCATTAGCAAAAGCAATTCTTGTCATGCCTCCCTTCCCATTTCCAGGCCAACAATTTTAACCTGTGGTCATGGGAACCACCCTTCCCACAGAGCAACCTACAAGAACAGACCTAAGAAAAGCTGGTACTTCTCTGCCCCTGCACAGGGGAAATCTCTAAGTAAAAATGCACCTATCAGTACAGTCTAGTGCAGGCCACAGAACCAGCATGGGAAGTGCTATCTGAACTGGCACACAGCCAGAGCTGAGCTCTCCTATCTAGCTTCCCTGCCTACAAATCTTTTTTCTTTCATCTTTAAGATCTTTTTTATTTTTTTTTCATTTAGGGAGGCAGTTTACAGGGAAAGAAGAAAGCATTCAGATTTGACTAAAAAGAAAACAGATTTTTTAACTGTATGCTTTGCTAAACTTCTGCTTCCTACCACTGCTCTGAGTATTTGCACCTTCTCCATACAAGAGTTTGTTCTGAAAACTAGTGACAGAAAATGACATTTTCATGGTACACTCTAGATATCCTTCAAATAGTGAACTACTCCGGGTGCACATGTATATCTCTAACACTAATCTGGAAAAATACATGCAGCATACACACATGCAGCATAAATATCTACCTGTATCAAAGTAATCTGAGTCTTTCTTTATTGCTGTTTCTAAGGAGATAACACATCTTGAACCAGAGCAAGAAGCAGAATACATGAATAAATGACTAATCGCACCCACAAGGAAGTTCCTTCTCTGTTTCCCTGGACATGCTCCACCATGGTACAGATTTTGCTAAGAGATTAGGAGGAATATCCAACACCACTGCAGTTGCAGTATGAAGTATGCAGCTTACAAATGAGTCCAAATCCAGACCTCTGCTGCTGTTTGCTGCTCTCTATGGTAACCTGACAGATAAATGAGCAGCCTACTTCCAATTTGTGCCAAGATAAAAAAAGAGTAGTAGGTAAAAATAAGACACAGTAGGCACACTCAAATACAATATACAAATTAGGACCCATCAATGACCAACTCCAGCAGCCACACAGAAGAAACAACTTGTTCTAAACTAAATCTGGTTTCTTATGTATTTGTACTTTGTGCTTAAACATTCCCACTGCTCTAACATTCTCTATGTCCTAACAGCAGTATCTTCCCTGGCACAGTATGAACTGGTCCTGGCCTCACTCACAAGCCCCTCAATAACCTCCTATGCCACCCACACCTGGTCCAGTCAGGCCACCTCACTACCATGGCCTGTCAGCAACACACACACAGGACAGGTAATAGCTAAAATCATTATGCTTCAGCTCTGTCTCTGACAGGACACTGCTTTCAGTGCCCCTTCCCCTCCCTTTTTGGTACATTCCAGATCTGGAGGGTTAAGTTCCTAACTATCTTTTTTTGGACAGAGGCCGAGCAATCATCAGAGCAACTTACTTAAGAAACAGAGTATTAGAGCCAAACCACTACAGGGTAAGGCTCCTCCTCCTGCTCTGTTTGAATCCAGTGCCAATACAGAGTAAGAACAAGCCCAATAAATAGCTCATCTGCATACTTTGGATCACCCTGCTCTAACACATACAGGGCTGGATTCAACAAAGCCCTCAGTCGTGTTTACAGTGACAGCCAAACTTCATGAAATAGATTTGAGGTTTAAATGTAGAACAAAGCAGGGGATAAAAAACCTGCCTCTCCACAGCACCCAAGATTCATGCATTAAAAAAATTGAGTTTACATTATGCAAGTATCAATTCTTCAGTATGCAGAGCATGACTGCCTTACAGTAATGGCAGGCAGTGGAAAGCCAGCTGACCTTTTAGCTCTAAAGCTGGCAGCAGTGTGAGCTGGAGTCTCTGCCATGCAGCACAGCTCCTCTCCACTGGCTGGAGGCTACCTGCAGGCCCAAGAGCACTCTGTATTCCTGAAGAAATGATGCAAAATGAGGTCTCTCTCAGATCTTTATGCCAGTCCATTGAAATATTAAGATTTCCCCTTACCTCTTCTCTCTCTTCACTCCTCCTTTTCTTCTCTCAGGGGAAGTTAGACAAATTATGGGACTACAAAGAGAAAAAGAATGAGCAGCAGAAGGGAAGTAAGAGTAAATGCAGTCATAGCAAGAGTAAAAATCAGTTTATTGAACAGAAATCTATCAAAGAAGCAGTAAGAGTTATACAGAAAAAGGAGAACAGAAATCTGTAAGCATGGCACATTTACAGAAATCAACCCCCAAAACAAATTGACCTGCCATTCACTTGATGTCCCAAAATTTACTGAACACCTGCCATACTTCTCAAAAATAAAGCCCACACAAAAAGGCCTATCCATTCAAAACTCAAATTATTTGAGGTGGAGAGTTGAGGAGTTGCAAAGTACAACAAGGACAGCACATGAAGAACAGTAAGAGAAAAATAATTTTTGATAGCAGTATTGCTTGGGGAAGCAACCAGCTACTTTAGGGTGTTACAGAACTGGGAGATGTAAAATTCTTTTAAACATTAAATTAAATGTTAAGAAAACTGAGTAGTTCCCCAATATAAAGTATCCTTGCTTTAAATTCTTTTTATCAGCTGTTTTACTGCAAACACTTTTCTCCATCTACCATAAATTGGTATATAACAGTTGATCAAACTCACACAAATGCCTGTGACTTGCCCATCACTCTCCAAGAAAACATTATTTACACCTTATTCTTTATTCCCTTATTCTTGCATGTCAAAATACAGTGTTGCTGCAAGTACATACAGCCCACATGCTCTAAGGATGGTCTGCAAGCCATATCTACAACTTTAAGGACTAAGTATATTCATTTTTTTATTATGTGTATGATGATTCTGTCACTGAAATGTCTGAATTCTAAAGGCCCAGCACTCCTCCTAAGAAATAATAAGACTCTGCAGGGGGGAAAAGTGGCTACAAATACATACTGGCATTGCCTTTAGCCACCTAAAATATTTTCCTAGTTTCACGACATCAAATAAAGTTTTTTTTTCTATACTGCTTAGTAATACTTGGGAATCTACTTTAATCATTTTGTATCTACTATAAAATAAGTCATTTATTTTTATTTATTTGAAGCAAATTCTATTTTGATGTGCTTTCACACCTATGCAGGTTCCAAAAACTAGTTTCCCTGTTTTACCAGCAGCTTTGACTCACATGAACAGCACAACAGCCCTTCTACTCGTGGAAGCAGTTTGCAGAGTCACTGAACTGTTCACTTATGCCTAGAAATCTCAACACAAGTCAGAAAGCTGCACTCTTTCAAACAGAAACTTCTCATTTCTAGCAGTTAGAAAAATTCTCATATGTAATTTTAACCACAGTTCAAACTAGACTATGCTTCCTGGTAAAAATCTGGCAATATTTCACTGCTCTTTACCAAGATATTGGGAGGAAGAGAGTGCAGGACCAGACAGAAGGGACTATGTCATGTTCAAGGACAGGAAAAAAAATCTAAATAAATAAAATCAAAACATCTTTCCTCCTTCTTTCAAGAAAACAAAAAAAACATTTCCTTTTCAACTGCCATTATTTCACAAAATTCTACTGACCAATTCATGTGAAGAATTTAGGATTCCAAACATTTTTAACTTTCCATCTTTGCATTTTCAAAGGAGATCACAGTATGTATTTTTAATTGTGGTAGCAAAGACATGAAGAAAAGTCATGTCAGAATAAACACAAAGAAATTCTGCCTAGCAATGAAGTACTAAACACAGCTTTTGATTTTCAACACTACTCCATGGGGATGGGGGGCAGGGGGAGATGTAAAAATGGGACTGGAAGGCAAGAGACTGAACATTATCAAACAAACAAATATATATACAAACAAACCAACCACACCACTGCAGAAATTTGTCAAACTCCTGCTATTAAAGAGCACAATTCCCATCAAGTTTTTCTACCCTAAGTGAAATAAAAATGATCAATTAGCTGTGCTACTTGGTAAAGCATCTCAGGGAGGAACCTTATCCTTATAAACAGCAAAATAACTACAGTATTGTTTTGCATTTCTTTCACAGTTCTAGAGCAACAGATTTGGAAGCCAAATGAGAAGGGTCCTCTCTATACCTTCCTCAAAAACTGTAAGTTGCTGTAATTCTCAGGTCTTCACCTCCAGTTTAAGTAAAATCTACTAAAAACATTCCTCATTAGAAAAGTTTTTAAACCAACAGTTAAGACAGGATTAACTGTCTAGACTTGGAATATCATCTGTCTTGTGATATGGTTTTAAACAGCCCCATTACAAACACACTAATTAGGAGTTAGTGCCTTTTGTCCACTGAAGGCAACTTAAGAGCATCACCCACTGCTGAAGAAAAAAGTATCTTTAGACTTCAGTCATGTTAGAAAAGAATGATGAGCATCAAACCAATTTAAATATTCAGAGCTCCCATGCGTAAAAGATCCAAACCTACTGTCCTGTCTAACTTTCAATTCTCAGTTTGTAAACACAGAATATTCATTTAATCACTGTGACTGATGAAATAACCAACAATGGTCAATAGGTTATAGGTTCTTCTTAGGTTGTAATGCAAGTGCAATAATGTCATTAAACCCCAGTCTTGTCTTTGAAGTTGACTGCAATTTATTTTTGAGATAAAGGTATGAAAGTGAATGATTATCTAGACTATGATGGCATAAAACAAACACAGCTACAAATGGGAATAAACTAAAAAAGGCTTCCCTAAGCCTGCACTCACATTTTAATACCTACACCTATTGAAAATGTTAAGGTCTAAAATTAGGATCACTAGGATGCTGGCACTCCCATGATGTTGACCTGAGATGAAAATTGCTGGTCCCCTGCCAGTGTCACCCAGGTTTTCTCCACCCAAGCAGTGTATGAACTACCACAGCAGCCTTGCAATAAATACCCAAAGCTAGCAAGTGCATCTGACTACTTCAATAGTCTGCATTTGTACTTGGGAAACTGAACTTGAGTGGACACTGATTCACCACAGTTCTTAGCAAGTCTTGTTTTTTAAAAAATAAAGATAAGAAAGCACTTAATCCAGGCATGTTTAAAAAACATACTCTGTACAACAAAACTATCTCAAAAGGTTTATAGATAACCATTATTACAATCTTCCAACAACCAGCAGAGCTGAAAATCTTGCCTGTTTCATTAATACCACATCAAGATTTGTAAGACAAAATAAAAACTACCTCAGTGCCTCCCTAGGAAGTCTATGAAACCTTTACAAGGTTTCTTTAAAATGTCTTA
This sequence comes from Ceyx cyanopectus, assembly GCA_013401355.1. Lineage (NCBI taxonomy): Eukaryota > Metazoa > Chordata > Aves > Coraciiformes > Alcedinidae > Ceyx > Ceyx cyanopectus. The sequence continues at coordinate 41,392 of VYZU01045337.1, read as the reverse complement.
TTTGCTGGGCCTTAGAAGTTAACAGCAGTTTGGTCTTTCAACACAACTATAGCAGGTTTCTTTGGAGTATGAAGGTCATGAGCAGAATTCCAGATCCTCAGAGATAACTTTTATGGGTACAATGATTTGATTAAGAAAATATGAATACTGATGAAGCTGGAAATATTCATCTTACATAATTCAAAATCCCACTATAATTAATAATGTACATATTCCAGAATTGGAAAGAATTAAAAGTACATTTTTTCTTCATCCACATTCTACATATACTGAAACTTCCTTTTTTTTTCCAGAGATGCCTTAAGTTTCATTCATAGCAATAAATCAAAACTACTGTTTGCACAGTGGAAACATTTAAATACTGTACCTGTTCCAAAACACTGTCCAACAATATTTGGCTTTGAGTGATTCAGAAATGCTCGTTTCTATGAGGTCACAAGGCAAATAACATAGATGGGCTTCTTTAGGATCTATCCAGAAGTCTGAACTGAGATTTGTTTTATACCTTCACCAATCTACATCCACCCCGATTCAATTTCATTAGAATCTTACATGAAAACAGCAAAATACTTTCATTAAGCCTTCATTTCCATTAATCTATTTAGAACAACACTATGATTCTACAATTATGAACATCACTCAACTAAGTGCCCTGAAAAAGTCCTTACTAAAATGAGTATTAGAATGCACTCAAAATGCAGATTGTCCTTAAATCAAACTGAGATCAGGCCTAGAGACACTAAAGCTTCAAGTGTGACATTGCTATCTGTGGCTTCCCAACAGAGCATAAGAGCTGTGTGTGCTGAAACTGTACCAAAGAGATGAGGTAATGCAGCTCCTAAAAGTAATCTGAATTTTAGTGCTAAACTTTCCCTAGATATAGTCTAAAAAGCCACTATTATTTCCTCTTTGAAATTTCCCAGGTAGCAAAAAAAGTTCACCCAAAAGGCTGACATTAAACAGACTTTTTTCCTTCAGCTCTGAAAAGCCTGGAGACACACACAGGGGTTTAGAACTACAGTCCATATTACTGAATTTGGAACACAGCAATTGTACATCAGAACTCTCTTGATAAGAAAGAAATCTCAACTCCAAACCTCTTTTCATTAAGTTTTTACTGGGGTGGGTTGTGGGTTGTCAATGTGTTTATTTTATTAATACGCTGCAAGTTATCAACATCAGTGGAGTTAAAAAATAAATGTAGAATTTCCCTTGTAATATTGTCACCTTAAAATAAATCACAAATCTGCTTTTACAAATAGAGAAACTGAGTCACAAAGGTGAACTGACTCACTAAAATTCATACAGGAAAACTCTGGAAGATCTCAAAATTCCCAAGAGGTTATTGGTGCATAAGACTTGTAAGCTAGAAGGCAAACTCAAATTTGGGTATACTTCAGTTTTGGAGTTTATTTCATTTCCCCCTCCAACACTTTTGTAAACTGTAATTTCAGTTCTAATCTTTCACCAGAGGTCTGCTTGAGAACATGATGAGGTTAAGACTGCAGAACTGTGTAGCTCTGTTAAAAATATTCACCAGAACAGGAGCTTTTATCCCAGGCAGAGGAAAGAAAAAGACAAAACGTTTCCAAAAAAGGTCCATACATAACTCTTTAGAATTTTTTCATATACATTTTAATAAACAGAGTAAAAACATGGTTTACCAAAAAAAAGAAAATCTATATAAATAAGGAAGGTATGAGGGGTTCATGCATTACTAGCCTATTAATGCATCACTAGGTTGAAATCACTCAGCCTTTGGCCTCAAAATACACGAAAGGCATGCACTGACAACACCCTAAAACCTTACTGTCCTATTGTTCCACCTCAGGTACAGGCTAAAGCACACATCAGTGCTGCTAAATAGTATCTGGATTTAAATTCTTTAGAGATTTGAGGCAGTTTTGCCATTTCAGTACCTCACTTTTTGACTGTTTCAATCCAGAAGGTTCCAAAGCTATAATAGGAATTCATACCTCATTAAAACAAGGACATCATTAAACACAGGCATAGCAAAAAAGGGAAAAGTTTATTTCTTTTTTTTTGTAGCTTAAGAGAAAGAAATGTAGTGAGGCTGCAGGCTGTAGCAGAGCACACTATGCCAACTACCAAATAATAAATCCTTGTGACCTCCCTTCCCCCCACCCAAACATATTTATAGTGGTGATACTAAAAGGTTCATATTTCATTTAGGAAAAAAATTAAGAGGTTGGGAACTGCACTTTCCTTTGGTATCTGCATGTGTATTCCCACATATACAATTTATACAGCACTATACCAAATAAATGAAAGAAAAAATGTAATGCCAAGATTACAGGGTGGCAGAAGAATTCCGAGTCTCATAAAGTAACAGGTTATAATAGCTCATGCATTATTTCTGCAACTATCAAGTGCTTTCAGTATTCTCCAGCTATGAATATATGGAATTTCTACCCTGATGTCCAGCAAAGGTATCTCCTGGAAGGTGAACACATCGTTCACAAATGTGATTCCACAAAGAATTTAGCGGGTGTTCTGGTGATCTTAATCCACAACTTGTCTCGATAAATATTCCCGGGTTTCTGTGGCTAACAGGATGGGCAGATTTCCATCCGTTTGCAGCACAAAGGCGGGAGCTTTTCTCAGCCTGACATATAGATTACCTTCCAGCAACCTATACACACCCCTGAGAGAAGCTGCTCGAGTCTGGTGCCTCCTTCCACCCCCTTCTCCCCGACCACAGTGGTCTCGTTCACTTGCCTTTCACACACATAACCAATAAAATTAATCAGCTGGAACACAGCATTTTTAAATGGCAGCGAAGTCAAGAGATGTTTTGTGCGTTCTTTGAAGGGCTCGCTCTTTTCATTTAAGCATAGTAAGGCTGTAATAGGCTGCAGACAAACGCGCTGCATGGGGTGTGGAGGACCCGAGCTGATTAGATTACCACAACATCAGCCTGGGGCCGCCATTTTTAGAATCTCTAAAGGACAAAAGAGGGAAATTAACAATTTTGCTCCACATTTTTCGAAAAGTAACTTTCAAAGTACGGTGCCGATAATCACTTAATGGTGCATTACAAGCGCAGCCACGGGTATCTCTCGCTTTTCTCCCATCTGAGCCCTGAATAACAACAACGTTTCGTTATTATTCCTTCAAGCTACTGTAAATAAACAGACTAAAACATTCCTAAATCGAGATGAAGCACTAAACTTCTGCTTTCAACGACACGTAGTATGTACCATTTGAGAGACCTCGGGGCTTTTCGCCACCGCACATTCCCTAATGGCTGAGTACGGGGGAATACAGGACCTTTATAATCAGGCTATATTATGTTTCTTTACCCTATTTAGTGCTACACAGTGAACCGTTTGTTCCTCCTCCCTTCTGTCTGCAGCAATAGGGTCTATCCCAGCAGCATTTCTTCCATTAAGAGACCGAGATGTGCCACCCCAGGAAGGCTGGCTGCAGACAGCAAAGCGAGGGATGCACCAGCAGAACTACTTACACCCTCCAGAAAGGGGGTGGAGAGAACGATCCCCTTTGAAATTGGCAGAGCAACTCCGGAGTACTGCTTTCCGTCTGGCCAGGTTACACCAAGCGGAGATACTCGCGGGGAGGGAGGAGAGGAGGCGGGGGTGTGGGAGGCAGAGAGATTAGGCCTAGAACGAGCCATTTTAGCACCACAAAGCACAAATATACAGGCTGCAGGGAGAGAATAGGTCTCCCTAAGCTTCAGAAAACTCAATACGCAGTCCCCAGAACACACCAAGCCGCTCTGAAAATCATCGGTCGGAGGCAGCGTTATGCTGTCACATAATAGCCCATTCTGGCTCTTTTTTCTTTTTTTTTTTCCCCAAGCATAATGCATAAATCTGGCGTAAGTGCCAAAAAATTCTCCTCAGCTCCTCCAGTTTCAGTAACCCGCCATATTCACAAGATATAGCGACAGCCTGCCATTTTCAGCCAAAGCCCACAAAAGGAGAAACAAATTCAAGGCAACTTAGACAGAATTTCAACACGTATCAGGGTAGGAAGGAGTTATACTCGCACCCAGGGTAATGAGGCGCTCCCGTCGCATTTCACTCCCTTTTTGCCACCCCCCTCCCTAAAGCACCCCCAGCAGAATACCCGGGAATAACCAAAGACTCACCTGTAATGGTCACAGGCCAGGCAGCAGGACCCCTCAGCTAAGCCCCTTCTCTAGCCCAACCAAAACAATGCACCAGCCCCACTGCGGATATCCCTACCCTGGGCAGGACTCAGCCCTCAGCAGGCTCTGCTAAAAGAAAGAAAAGGGAAAGCAGAGGAGATCCCCCCTCCCCCCGAACCTAGCTCAGCCAGCAGAACCCTACAGGGACCAGCCTGGAAGCGCCTTTGCCTTGGGACCTGTGTACAAACCCCGCTGCCGCCGCTGCTCCCGTGTCTCCCTCCTTTCAGCCTCCTACGCTCCCCTCTATGTCACTGCCTCTCTCTGGGAAAATGGCGTCCGCTCTCCCCTCCCTCCCCCTGCACGGGGCTCACCCGCCCCGCCTGGCAGGGGCCGGGTTACCAAGGCGAAGCCAAACAGCCGCCATTTTGCTTACGGGCCGAGAGCGCAGCCCGCGCCCGCCGAGCTTTCAGTGTCCATTTTGCAACAGCGCTTCGCACGTCGGGCCGAACGGGTCGGCTCTGGGCGCGGCCCAGACGGCAGACTGCGGCTGGGGGCTGGGCAGGGGGGCCGCGGGGAAGCGCGGAGGGAAGTAGGGCAGCGGAGGAGGGGCGGCTGCAGCTGGGGTTGGTGCCGGGGGCGATCCGCAGCCCCGGAGGCGCAGACGGCGGGGGAGGGGCAGGGGCTCTGGCCCTGGCTGCCGTGGGACCGAAGGCGGGAGGATGTCTGAGTCAGAAGCGCATCCTCTGAGGCAGAAACGCCAAAATTCCCTCTTCGGCAGCTGGCTTCCTCCACCACACCCCCTCGGCTTCCTCCTCGCCACCGTCGTTACCCTCAGCATAGCTAATCTTTATCAACCTCAACCTGAGGAGTGCATTTTCGCCACAAAGTACGCGAAAAACCCCAGAGCCGACGGATTTCCCACATGCCGGGAACTTGAGGGGCGGGAAGGGGGGGGGGGGGGGCGGAAGGGGGGGGAGNCATTTAAGCATAGTAAGGCTGTAATAGGCTGCAGACAAACGCGCTGCATGGGGTGTGGAGGACCCGAGCTGATTAGATTACCACAACATCAGCCTGGGGCCGCCATTTTTAGAATCTCTAAAGGACAAAAGAGGGAAATTAACAATTTTGCTCCACATTTTTCGAAAAGTAACTTTCAAAGTACGGTGCCGATAATCACTTAATGGTGCATTACAAGCGCAGCCACGGGTATCTCTCGCTTTTCTCCCATCTGAGCCCTGAATAACAACAACGTTTCGTTATTATTCCTTCAAGCTACTGTAAATAAACAGACTAAAACATTCCTAAATCGAGATGAAGCACTAAACTTCTGCTTTCAACGACACGTAGTATGTACCATTTGAGAGACCTCGGGGCTTTTCGCCACCGCACATTCCCTAATGGCTGAGTACGGGGGAATACAGGACCTTTATAATCAGGCTATATTATGTTTCTTTACCCTATTTAGTGCTACACAGTGAACCGTTTGTTCCTCCTCCCTTCTGTCTGCAGCAATAGGGTCTATCCCAGCAGCATTTCTTCCATTAAGAGACCGAGATGTGCCACCCCAGGAAGGCTGGCTGCAGACAGCAAAGCGAGGGATGCACCAGCAGAACTACTTACACCCTCCAGAAAGGGGGTGGAGAGAACGATCCCCTTTGAAATTGGCAGAGCAACTCCGGAGTACTGCTTTCCGTCTGGCCAGGTTACACCAAGCGGAGATACTCGCGGGGAGGGAGGAGAGGAGGCGGGGGTGTGGGAGGCAGAGAGATTAGGCCTAGAACGAGCCATTTTAGCACCACAAAGCACAAATATACAGGCTGCAGGGAGAGAATAGGTCTCCCTAAGCTTCAGAAAACTCAATACGCAGTCCCCAGAACACACCAAGCCGCTCTGAAAATCATCGGTCGGAGGCAGCGTTATGCTGTCACATAATAGCCCATTCTGGCTCTTTTTTCTTTTTTTTTTTCCCCAAGCATAATGCATAAATCTGGCGTAAGTGCCAAAAAATTCTCCTCAGCTCCTCCAGTTTCAGTAACCCGCCATATTCACAAGATATAGCGACAGCCTGCCATTTTCAGCCAAAGCCCACAAAAGGAGAAACAAATTCAAGGCAACTTAGACAGAATTTCAACACGTATCAGGGTAGGAAGGAGTTATACTCGCACCCAGGGTAATGAGGCGCTCCCGTCGCATTTCACTCCCTTTTTGCCACCCCCCTCCCTAAAGCACCCCCAGCAGAATACCCGGGAATAACCAAAGACTCACCTGTAATGGTCACAGGCCAGGCAGCAGGACCCCTCAGCTAAGCCCCTTCTCTAGCCCAACCAAAACAATGCACCAGCCCCACTGCGGATATCCCTACCCTGGGCAGGACTCAGCCCTCAGCAGGCTCTGCTAAAAGAAAGAAAAGGGAAAGCAGAGGAGATCCCCCCTCCCCCCGAACCTAGCTCAGCCAGCAGAACCCTACAGGGACCAGCCTGGAAGCGCCTTTGCCTTGGGACCTGTGTACAAACCCCGCTGCCGCCGCTGCTCCCGTGTCTCCCTCCTTTCAGCCTCCTACGCTCCCCTCTATGTCACTGCCTCTCTCTGGGAAAATGGCGTCCGCTCTCCCCTCCCTCCCCCTGCACGGGGCTCACCCGCCCCGCCTGGCAGGGGNGGGGGGGGGAAGGGGGGGGGGGGCGGCGTAAGGGGAGGGAGAGGCCGCTTTGGCCGAGACCTGTTCAGGGCGATGTGGAGGTTTGGACTGAATCTCTCTTGTCATAAGGCATTTGAGGCTGAAAATCTTCCCTGAAGCATTTTAAGGCTTGTACATAAGGCAAGTGGGAGAGAGGCTTCTTTTCTTAAAGCAAGTAGGACAGCGTTAGCTGAAGGCGTTTCTTTTCTGCGGGGAACGAGCCGAGCAGCGAACGAGCCTGGCTGCCCCTTGAGGGGACGGCAGTCGGGGAGCAGGTACGCTCTGCTGTTATCCGGACCAGCGCGGGCTGGCGAGCGAGAGGCTCGCTCGGCACCTGAGTACGGACACGGCCTCTGCCCTTTGCAGCCAGCTCCTCTTCCTCCCGCCATATCCCCTCCCCGCTCCTTCTGCCCGCACACGGCCCTGCCTCCCCTCCGCGGCTTCAGCCCCTCCAGCGCTACGGCTGATGGAGGGAGGGGAGGCGGCGGCTGGGCTTTCATTCGACGCCCACCAGGGGCTGAGCGAGCCTCCGTCAGTGCGCAAACTCGGGGCACCAGATAAAAGCTGGGCTGGCAGCTCTTCCACCGCCTCGATGGAGCCGCCACAAGCGGGTGACTGGAGAAGCAGTTAGCAGCAGCGCCATAGACTAGCGTCCCCCCACACCTTGGGCAGAGAGTTTGGGGCTCTAAGAGCTGCTGCTGCGGCAGGCGGGAGCCGAGGTGAAGGGATCCGCTAGCTGGTTGGACGCAGAGGAGGCGGCTGTAATGGGGCATTGAGTCTGAGGGAGGAGGGGGGGGGGGCGATTAAACGTCTTGTGGTCATGGCGGAGTCTATGGGTATTTTTTTCTGTCTAACTCTTCTGTGCGTGTATCTCTTGTTTCTCTCTTTCTCTCTCTCTCCTTAGGGCGCTTGGCTGGGGCTGCTCGCTCGGGTTCTGCCTGTTGTTGCGCGAAATGGCGGCTGGCGTCTTGGTGGGTTTGGTCGGTTTTTTTGTGTAGTCTTTTTTTTTTACGGCTTTTTTTTTTTTTTTCCCCTCTTCCCCTCCTCCCCTCCTCCCCCTCCTCCTCCCCTCCCCCTGCTTGTGCCTCGGCTGCGGCTCCGCAGCGAACCGCGGCGGAGACAAGAGTCAGGAGGGGGAGGGAGCTGCGCGGGAGCCAATAGCCGAGCCGGGCCGGCCGAGCCTGGCGCGCCCTGGTTGGGCGGCGCTGACATCATCCTGCAGCAGGGGCAGCCGCAGCCGCCTCGGGCTGGGGAGCTGCCGGGGGAGGCTGGTGCAAAGGGAGAAAACGGGCGCCATGATCCCTGCGTGAGGGAGGACTCCGTGGGCGGGGGATCTCCGCAGAGACGGTGAAAAGGAAAGCGGGACCGGGCCTCGGCTTCTCCTTCCCGCACAGTGCCGGGTGGGGGCTGTGAGGAGAGGAGCGGGGAAAGAGCGAGAGAGGAGCGACTCGCGCCTGCTTTTGTAACTGCGTCAGTACAAGATGGCGCAGGGTGTCCCTGGAGAGGGAAGGGAGCCGCACGTCCGCCGGAGGTCATGTGACCGCGTTGCATTCTTGCGGGCTCTGGCTGCGGCCCGAGGCGGCTGCCCGGGAGAGCCCGCGCTTCCCCCCCTCACAGCGCCGGCCGTGCCGCCTTGCTTCCCGTTTCCCTTCCCCCCTTCACCTTCTGCGCGAGGGTGTAGCCGCCGCTGAGGAAGGTTCTCGCTCCTCTGTTTTCCCCACCCCTCTCCAGGGTGTAGCTGTGTCGGGGGAAGCTTTCCATTCCGCCCCCTCCCTGCGCTCAGGCCGTACCCACCGCAAGGGAAACTTTCCCCTCGGCGCCTCCGGGCGTGGGAGCCGCTGGGCTCCCGTCCCTGCCTCTCGCTCGGCTTCCCTCTCCTGTGCGACAGCGCTTTGAGCTGGGACTTAGGGGCCCGGAAATAACAGCCGTTGTGGCCGAGTAACGTCCTGCAAGAGTCGGGTTCAGCGATGACCTCAGTGAAAGAGCCGAGGGAATCAGGCTGTGCAGTTGTGCTGACTAGCTTGCCATCGCATTTCCAGGGGTGCTTTGGTGGGCTGGGGGGGCCTAAGGGAGAACCTCCAGGCTCTTAATGACTTTATTCTGAGCAGAATTCGCTTATGGAAAAGCGGATGGATATTTATTTGAATGTTGTTGTTTCCTGTTGTAGGAGTTGAGCTGCTTCTCTGTGGGTGATGCCTGTGTTACCAAGTGAGGCTGTGGATGGCCTGCATCTTTAACAGAGGGATTTCAGTATATTTTTAGTGCAAATGAAAACCGTGGTATGCAAATATCGTGAAGATGCCCCATATCTTACTTTGAAGTTTACAGGAAAATGATCTTGGCACACAGGTCTGGGTAGCTTGGCAAATATATTTTCAGGGTCTCTTATTATTATTCTTTTTTATTTCAGTATTCTGAAGTGGAAACTGTTTTACAATCCTAACACTTTTCTTTAAGGAAGGTGACGTGTTACTGTCTCTGGGTTGGTTTTTTTTCGTTTGTTTTTTTGTTGTTTTTTTTTTTCAACAACATTAAGTGCTAGTCTTGTTCTTGAGTGGCAGGGTATAAATTTTGTCTCTGCATCTAACCCAATGACCAAATTAACAGTTAACATTGCTGATGCATTAAGGATGGTGGTTTGTTCCATTTAGATAGCTCATAAGACTTGTTCTGTTCTTAGTCTGTCCCCAGCTAGGTGTGAATATTTGGGATTTTTCCTTTTTCCTCCCCAGTAGTAAGCTGGTGGGGGAGAAAGCTTGACTATTTGGTGACTGTGCTGTGAGAACTGCTGGAATGAAAGTAACTGTATATGACTAATCTAGAAGACTTGTGTGTAATAGACGCTACTTAATGTGTTACATAAGTGGCATGGTGAGGTGGAGTCCAGTTACATAAGAGCCGACCGGGGCCTCGGGAGCTCCTGTAAGGAGTCTGGAAGTTGCAGATCAGCCTGCAGGCCACCTCGGGCTTGGCAGGGGAGGGGTAGAAGAACAGCAATGGAAGTATCTAATACTGCTACATTTTTCCTTTGTAGGTTATATAATGGATGCTAGGAAAGAAATGGAGGAGACCATAATTAAGGATGACACAGTGTGAAGCTCTCGAAAGTTTGAGTCTCGGTTTAGCATTGAATTTATAGGCTCTGCTTCTTAAAAGAACAATGTTGTTCCCCCACCTCCCTTTGGTTTTTTTTTTGAGTGTCAGCTGTGTGTTGCACCAACCAGTTTTCTGTGTCAACTGCTATAAAGATCAGGATTTCTAAGTCCTACAGGTTGAGGCTTTTGATATTGTTTATTTTAACAAGCTTACTGGAAATGGTGTTATGAGGAGGCAGTTTGTTTATTGACCAAATGTTTAAGTGACTGGGTTACTGATTCTTTGTAGACATAGTATGACACAAGGTAAATAAATACTTGCTTTGTAATGGGAGCTTCCAAAGAGCCTTTCAGTGAACAATGGTGCTTTTGATACAGAACAGATTTATTTGGGACCTGACATTGAATATTTCCTTGCAGATGTGTTAAAGGAAGAGCATTCATACCGACTGAAAATAAGGAATAAACCACATTTCTATTTTATTAGTACTTGCATTTAGACATGTATTCTAGAATTATGAAATAGGGAGTTGAATGCTTATGGAGTAGTTTGTATAGAATACAAAAAAATCAAAAGCTCAGCTGTGGCAGCTAAAGCTTTAATTCCTAAAGCACCCCTTTAGGTAGCTCCTGTATCAGATCTCACTCGAAAACCAAGAATTGAACTACTCTAAAAGGTCTGTGTGTAACTGGTAGCTTATTGCAACAGTGCTTCATTTGAGGTGTCACTATGATTTTTAAGAAGCTATAGAAATTAAGACAAGTTTTAATGAGATTATAATATTTTCTTGTTTCAAGGGGTTTTTAATTAGCTGTTCTGAGGGAAGCAGTATTGGTGACCTTGAACAAAGTAGGTCCAGCTGTGTTGCAGCAGTTTCAGAACAGTGTCAACTGCATTTCTGAATTACTTCTGCAGAAGAGATGAGTAAAAACCAGATGTTCATATTACTTGGAGTCAGAAACCTCGGGGGAGGGGGTTTGCCAGTCTGATGCAAGATGTGTCTTAATCTGGAGGGTGGGGAAAGTAAAGGAGCTGTGGGAGAAGGAGACTGGGTAAAAACAGGCATGTAACTTGCATTTATGGTAGCCTATCAGGGAGAGAAACAATTTCTACTGTTCTTTCACTTTAATAAGGATATTTCAATTGGTTGGATGTTCTCCATCAGTTAGACTCGGTGTGAACTTGCCTTGGCAGCCTGTTGGTGCATGTGTATGTGGTCTGTGCCTTTGCTAAGACCTGCTGTTTAAACACTGTTGTTTACCTTTAGCCTTACAAAGGGACTGACAGGAGTTCAAGGGCATTGAGGGGAGAGAGAGATACCAAGTGTAACAGATCCTGGTCTGCATTCATGCCATAGCTAAAACACTTGAGTGGTGCTCATGCTGAAAGTTGATCCTGCACCTTTTCCCAGCTGTTCATTCTTGTGTCTGCACCACCCTTTACTGATGGTGCAAGGGATCATGTGGGAAGGAGGAGAGAAGAATGCAGCCAGCATAACCCTGCTGGTGTTTCTAATGGGAATGTTCACTGTGGCTTCACAGACACTCCTGCTGGAACAGGAGAAGGAAGCAGCTGCAGGGAGAATGGACATGTGCAGGTCTTTGCTTTTAGTGAAATAAGGCATGTTTTTTTCTTAGCAAATAGCAGTTCTTGGGGAATTTCAAGAGGTGACTCTTACAGGCATTTGGCTAGTGCAGCCAGAATCACTGCCTGAGGAGTCAAACTAAAAAAACCCTTTGAGATTACATAAGGCATTGCTAGATTGACCTGCAGTTGTAGGTGCCAAGATCATTTCAGATTCAGTGAAATGGGAGCTTTAAAAAATAAGTTAAATGCTGGTTTGCTATTTTTTTTCCTGGTCTGTAGCCTAGTTAAGTGTTCACAGGGCTCTGGACTTCAGGAGCTTATTTTGTTGCAAGAGGGTAAAACTTGGAATAGGCTTGCTGCTTCTAGAACTGGCTGATAATCTCATCCAGGGGTATTCACTGAAGCATTATGGGAAGAGTTCTGAGCTAATCTTATTTTCAGGTGATCCCTGTGGTCACTAGTCCAATGAATATGCATTATTTGCATGCAGTAGAGCAGGTCTAGTGACTGCCAACTAATCAGTTTATCCACTGGATGTGGAAAGACTGTTCAAGGTTTGAAACAGCAGCAGGGCTGGGCAGGAACTTCCCTTGCACACCACTTCTGGCTGTGTGCTGTGATGAGCTTTTCTGAAAGCTGAAACCAGTAAGGTTCTTCTCTAGAAGGAAAACAAGTTACTGGCTGCTTCTACAGCTCTTAATAGTTGAGTTCCTCACTTAAAGCAGCAAGTTTAAAGCTGTTGTGTGGCTGCTAATCCCAGGATTAGTGGAAATTTGCACTAAATCCAGCTCACTGGTGTGACTTTGAGGTAGTGAAGTGGGGCAGTGGTGTTTTCTCCTTCTAGCATGACCTTGTTTTTTGAAGTAGTGTCTTTCAGTTGACCTTCTGGGTGCTTTGGAGAGCAGTATTAAGCTCTGTGAAGTTACTTTCATAACTGAGGTAGTCCTCTGACCTAGTTGTAACACACCACTAGGGCTGAAGCTCTGTCAATAGCAGCTTTTTGATGAGGATGTTGAAAATAACAAGCAGCTGTACAGCTCCTCAGATGCACACAGCACAAGTACAGTGATGGTTCTTGAGGAGCTATGGGAAAATACTGCCACTTTCTGAGAGTGGGGCTGTGTCTGAGTTAGGAAGATCCTGAGCTGTGCCTCCATCATCCCCCAAGGTGGTCCTGTCACAGGGAACTCAAGTGTTTGTCTTGCTTGTGAGCTTGGAAACCAAACAAAACGTCATTGCTGTGTTTGTGTGGTCATGAAGAGTTGGACAAAAGAGGTTCCTTATGTCTGCTGAAAGTACTGTGACTTGTCTGGAGAGAGTGGTAGGGAGCAACCATGAGCTCAGCAGATGGTTTTCCTGCACTGGAGCAGCCAAGTATGGAAGCCTTGTGCTAGCTGGGCAGTGAGGCACACTCCTGCAGGAGGTCTCACTCCAAAGTAGAAATGCAACATGAGAGCAGCAATATTTCTGCCCCTTCTTAGGGTTAGCTTATGAAGGCTGCTGTAATCCTACTTAGTGGGACTTGTTGGGACTCTGGCTCAGTACAGGAGTCTGACAGCAGAATGAGAGACTCAGTGTGTAACTTCCTGACAGCACCACTGGCTGTAATAATGGTTTTGTTTCCTGCAAACTTCAGTAGGTTGGCAACTAGTGAAGCTTTGTGTTAGAGTTCAGATCTTAGTATCTGATTTGCTAAAATTAGAATGTCTTTGTGCAGTTGTTTGTCAGGTATCTTTGATAGCTGTTAGCACAGCTGTTCTAAACCAAGCAAATGCAGGTCCAAAACTACCTTGTGTGGCAGATTTGGGGTGTGTCAAAACTAGTGTGAAGGGCAGAAGAACTTAAGATGAAGCACTGTCTGGACAACTGAGTGCAGTCAAAGCAATCCCTTTGGGAGACTAACTAAGACTCTATCTGGTCATGAAATTGAAGTAGTAACTTAGTCTCTAGCCTAAGAGGTCTTTTAGCAGCTTTATTGCCTGGTAAGTGCTAAACTGCAGTGATTGTGCTGCTTCATCTTGGGCCACAGTGTGTGTGACCCAATTTTGTCAGGCTGATGATGGATTGCTTGATAGAGCCTTATCTTCTGAGACAGGGTAAGCTCTCAGATTGCATCCAGAGAACCATGAGCCTCCTAATTAGAACATGTTGCTTACAATGTCATTGTCACAGCTATCCTGATTTAGACTGCTCTTCACCAAAGGCAGCTATTGCTTTTATCAGGGTGGTGCTGCACTTAGATGAAATCTCAAAAGCTGTGCTCCATTGCTCCAGCATTCATCTGCTGGACAAGCTCATGGCTTACAAAGGCATCCTAAGCAGTTGTCACATCCTATTTCTAAACTGTTTCTGAGAAGCACTTGTGTCTCCTATCTGTGCACAAGCAGAGGAAAGGCTACACTTCATGTAGGAGCCACAGTGTCTGGGCTTGGCTAGCAGCAGTTTCTGAACTGCTGTGTCTCTTCAGAGACAGTGAAGTTGAATCTCATCTGACTACTGCTGGGAGCTAGGGAATGATGAGAGCATAACTAGGAAACCAAGCAGTGGGCTCTTGAGTCCTTGGCTAGAACTAGCTGGTATAAAAGATATAGGTCTGGGGTGCTTACAGTGTGCCTGCCCAGTGTTCATAGGAATCCTGCTGGCTAGTGCCAAAGCACCTGCTTTGCTTTAATGGAGTACAAGAGGAGTTCAGAGCTGGAAGACTTCAAATGGTATCTTTCCTGGTGGATCTCAAATATAGTGGCTTTGCTTAACAGCCTGCTGCTGATTTGCAGTAACATTTACTACAATTGTGTGATACTACAGTACACAGACTTTAAATTTTCTACTAACATTAGAAAATTGCATTAAAATGCAACTGGGTTCTGTATGCAAGTAGGACTAGTATTTTAAGGTCTTTTCCTCCCTGTGTCCAAGATCATCTACTTAAGGCTGAGCCTGAAATACAAACATTGAATGTGGTTAGTAACATACTCTTGCTATACCAGAGGGAATTCCACAATTGAAGGACCATTTCAGATAATACATAATGTAATTTGGGGTAATAATAAATACTGATGAAGCATTCAGACTTGGTTTAGTCTGTCTGTGAAAACTGGCAGGCAGGGATATTTCAAACTGGGCTAAATACTATAAACAGGAATTTGAATGTTGTGCTGCTGTAGGATGAATTGTACAGTGCAAAATCAATATACTGAGTTCTGGTGTCTTGGAGCTCTCCTCAAACACTGCAGTTGCTAATGTTGACCTAATTGATGGCAAGGAGTCATTGTTTCAAAGCCTGTACCCTGGAGGCTGTAGCTAAGCCTGCACTCCTAGGAGTTGGCACTACAGGGTCTTCTGGTTTGGGCTTGCTTTTTCTGGAACAGGCAAGATGCTTTTCCACACTGTACTGCTGATTGTGTGCTGCAAATGTTCCTGCCCTTGGAAGTGCAGCTGTTGGCTGTGTTGGTGTGTCTGTTCCAGTGGTATGACCACTTAATCCTGCTCCCATTTCAGTAAATTGGAGTAGTTAACAGATGCCAAGGAGAGGAGCTAGCTGAATTCTCCCTTGCAGGCAGGGTTGGTGCTTCCACAAAGGAGGGAGAACTTTCCATTTGGACCTGTTGTAACCTCAGTGTGCTGTTGTTAGCAAAAGCAAGGTGATGTTTGAAGGGTGTGATGATGCCTTCTGTACTTGTTCAAGTCAGTTTGTTAAACATTTCTAGTTTCAGTAATGCAGTGATACTGCAACATGTGTTCTAGAAGTTTCCTCATTCAAAACAAACTCAATTCCACACACTTGTGTAATCTAGCAAGAATATTCATGTACTTCTGTTCTAATGGCTCATGCTGATCAGAACTAGAGGCTTGTGTCCCAGATGTCTCATGAGTAATCCTTACAGCCTTTCCATGCCTTTTGTAGAGGACATGTCACAAGCAGGTATTGAGCTGTCTAGGTGCTCCTCTCTACAAGTGTCTTTCTGGAAGGTAGCTGGGCAAGTCTGCCTATGCTGCATGAAGTGTAGATGTTCTGTTGGGTTTTGCTTTTGGGTTTTTTGGGTTTTTTACCATAGACAACCTATGTGTTTCATAGGTAGTGACTTGTTCTGGGTGCTGCCACTTTTTNTAATTAGAACATGTTGCTTACAATGTCATTGTCACAGCTATCCTGATTTAGACTGCTCTTCACCAAAGGCAGCTATTGCTTTTATCAGGGTGGTGCTGCACTTAGATGAAATCTCAAAAGCTGTGCTCCATTGCTCCAGCATTCATCTGCTGGACAAGCTCATGGCTTACAAAGGCATCCTAAGCAGTTGTCACATCCTATTTCTAAACTGTTTCTGAGAAGCACTTGTGTCTCCTATCTGTGCACAAGCAGAGGAAAGGCTACACTTCATGTAGGAGCCACAGTGTCTGGGCTTGGCTAGCAGCAGTTTCTGAACTGCTGTGTCTCTTCAGAGACAGTGAAGTTGAATCTCATCTGACTACTGCTGGGAGCTAGGGAATGATGAGAGCATAACTAGGAAACCAAGCAGTGGGCTCTTGAGTCCTTGGCTAGAACTAGCTGGTATAAAAGATATAGGTCTGGGGTGCTTACAGTGTGCCTGCCCAGTGTTCATAGGAATCCTGCTGGCTAGTGCCAAAGCACCTGCTTTGCTTTAATGGAGTACAAGAGGAGTTCAGAGCTGGAAGACTTCAAATGGTATCTTTCCTGGTGGATCTCAAATATAGTGGCTTTGCTTAACAGCCTGCTGCTGATTTGCAGTAACATTTACTACAATTGTGTGATACTACAGTACACAGACTTTAAATTTTCTACTAACATTAGAAAATTGCATTAAAATGCAACTGGGTTCTGTATGCAAGTAGGACTAGTATTTTAAGGTCTTTTCCTCCCTGTGTCCAAGATCATCTACTTAAGGCTGAGCCTGAAATACAAACATTGAATGTGGTTAGTAACATACTCTTGCTATACCAGAGGGAATTCCACAATTGAAGGACCATTTCAGATAATACATAATGTAATTTGGGGTAATAATAAATACTGATGAAGCATTCAGACTTGGTTTAGTCTGTCTGTGAAAACTGGCAGGCAGGGATATTTCAAACTGGGCTAAATACTATAAACAGGAATTTGAATGTTGTGCTGCTGTAGGATGAATTGTACAGTGCAAAATCAATATACTGAGTTCTGGTGTCTTGGAGCTCTCCTCAAACACTGCAGTTGCTAATGTTGACCTAATTGATGGCAAGGAGTCATTGTTTCAAAGCCTGTACCCTGGAGGCTGTAGCTAAGCCTGCACTCCTAGGAGTTGGCACTACAGGGTCTTCTGGTTTGGGCTTGCTTTTTCTGGAACAGGCAAGATGCTTTTCCACACTGTACTGCTGATTGTGTGCTGCAAATGTTCCTGCCCTTGGAAGTGCAGCTGTTGGCTGTGTTGGTGTGTCTGTTCCAGTGGTATGACCACTTAATCCTGCTCCCATTTCAGTAAATTGGAGTAGTTAACAGATGCCAAGGAGAGGAGCTAGCTGAATTCTCCCTTGCAGGCAGGGTTGGTGCTTCCACAAAGGAGGGAGAACTTTCCATTTGGACCTGTTGTAACCTCAGTGTGCTGTTGTTAGCAAAAGCAAGGTGATGTTTGAAGGGTGTGATGATGCCTTCTGTACTTGTTCAAGTCAGTTTGTTAAACATTTCTAGTTTCAGTAATGCAGTGATACTGCAACATGTGTTCTAGAAGTTTCCTCATTCAAAACAAACTCAATTCCACACACTTGTGTAATCTAGCAAGAATATTCATGTACTTCTGTTCTAATGGCTCATGCTGATCAGAACTAGAGGCTTGTGTCCCAGATGTCTCATGAGTAATCCTTACAGCCTTTCCATGCCTTTTGTAGAGGACATGTCACAAGCAGGTATTGAGCTGTCTAGGTGCTCCTCTCTACAAGTGTCTTTCTGGAAGGTAGCTGGGCAAGTCTGCCTATGCTGCATGAAGTGTAGATGTTCTGTTGGGTTTTGCTTTTGGGTTTTTTGGGTTTTTTACCATAGACAACCTATGTGTTTCATAGGTAGTGACTTGTTCTGGGTGCTGCCACTTTTTATTGAGCAACAATTGCATACTGATTACACTCAGTCCAAGTAAATTCCACATCCTGTTTAGACTAGGATTTACATATTAACAAGTGCAAAACATCTGTTGCATCTTCCTAGAAATTGTGTGTTGTGGTCTTGGATGTTTCAGCCTGACAGCTGTTCAGAAACCCTTCCACATTTAAAATGCAAAACCTTTAAGGGATGCCTGAAGTAACACTGGAAAATAGGTAGTGGGTTTTCCTTATGTAGTGCAAGAATGAGTGTTGTTCTGGAGTTGCTGCTCTTCACCCTCTGCACCATCCATCCCCACTGTAGTAATAGAACATCAAAGAGAAAAAATACTGTGTCCAAAAAAGTAGGTCCAGTAGACTGTTTATCTTTATGCCTTTCTAAAATTCTTGGTTGAATCTGAGTTTTGGATATGCCCACTTGGCACTGGAGTCAAGGAGGGGTTTCTTTACTGCTTAGAAACACTTCTACTACAGCTCATAAGCTTATCTCTTGTTCTGCTTGTCACATGATAAAAATGAGATGCTTCACTAAACTTGATCCTCTTAAGCAAGTTTAACATAAGCATTGATATTTTTTAAATATATATTTTGAGTCACATTAAGCAGGAGCATGTCTGCCTTGTGCTGTCTTTTTGAAACTCCATTAATACCAAACACTGTTCAACTGGAAATGCTTGCAGGGTACTCCTGCCCTTGCTGGCTGTTGTAGGAAAAAATAAGAATGAAATACACTCAAAACAGGCTTCACAACATACACCTGAAATCTGTTTAGCCTGTTTAAAGTAGCTGCTTTTTACATGTAGGCAAACCCAGTCAAAACATGAGAACACCAGTGTGTGAATGCCTGGGCTCCCAACTGCAGTGACCAAAGAGAGGGTGATGGAGGCTTTGAGAGGGAAGGGCTGAGAGAATAGATGGGTTTTGAAGCAAAGGGTGTGTTCCTGATGTTAACTAGACAGTTGGGACTGGAAGAACATTCTCATCAGCACTTNGGTTCTGTATGCAAGTAGGACTAGTATTTTAAGGTCTTTTCCTCCCTGTGTCCAAGATCATCTACTTAAGGCTGAGCCTGAAATACAAACATTGAATGTGGTTAGTAACATACTCTTGCTATACCAGAGGGAATTCCACAATTGAAGGACCATTTCAGATAATACATAATGTAATTTGGGGTAATAATAAATACTGATGAAGCATTCAGACTTGGTTTAGTCTGTCTGTGAAAACTGGCAGGCAGGGATATTTCAAACTGGGCTAAATACTATAAACAGGAATTTGAATGTTGTGCTGCTGTAGGATGAATTGTACAGTGCAAAATCAATATACTGAGTTCTGGTGTCTTGGAGCTCTCCTCAAACACTGCAGTTGCTAATGTTGACCTAATTGATGGCAAGGAGTCATTGTTTCAAAGCCTGTACCCTGGAGGCTGTAGCTAAGCCTGCACTCCTAGGAGTTGGCACTACAGGGTCTTCTGGTTTGGGCTTGCTTTTTCTGGAACAGGCAAGATGCTTTTCCACACTGTACTGCTGATTGTGTGCTGCAAATGTTCCTGCCCTTGGAAGTGCAGCTGTTGGCTGTGTTGGTGTGTCTGTTCCAGTGGTATGACCACTTAATCCTGCTCCCATTTCAGTAAATTGGAGTAGTTAACAGATGCCAAGGAGAGGAGCTAGCTGAATTCTCCCTTGCAGGCAGGGTTGGTGCTTCCACAAAGGAGGGAGAACTTTCCATTTGGACCTGTTGTAACCTCAGTGTGCTGTTGTTAGCAAAAGCAAGGTGATGTTTGAAGGGTGTGATGATGCCTTCTGTACTTGTTCAAGTCAGTTTGTTAAACATTTCTAGTTTCAGTAATGCAGTGATACTGCAACATGTGTTCTAGAAGTTTCCTCATTCAAAACAAACTCAATTCCACACACTTGTGTAATCTAGCAAGAATATTCATGTACTTCTGTTCTAATGGCTCATGCTGATCAGAACTAGAGGCTTGTGTCCCAGATGTCTCATGAGTAATCCTTACAGCCTTTCCATGCCTTTTGTAGAGGACATGTCACAAGCAGGTATTGAGCTGTCTAGGTGCTCCTCTCTACAAGTGTCTTTCTGGAAGGTAGCTGGGCAAGTCTGCCTATGCTGCATGAAGTGTAGATGTTCTGTTGGGTTTTGCTTTTGGGTTTTTTGGGTTTTTTACCATAGACAACCTATGTGTTTCATAGGTAGTGACTTGTTCTGGGTGCTGCCACTTTTTATTGAGCAACAATTGCATACTGATTACACTCAGTCCAAGTAAATTCCACATCCTGTTTAGACTAGGATTTACATATTAACAAGTGCAAAACATCTGTTGCATCTTCCTAGAAATTGTGTGTTGTGGTCTTGGATGTTTCAGCCTGACAGCTGTTCAGAAACCCTTCCACATTTAAAATGCAAAACCTTTAAGGGATGCCTGAAGTAACACTGGAAAATAGGTAGTGGGTTTTCCTTATGTAGTGCAAGAATGAGTGTTGTTCTGGAGTTGCTGCTCTTCACCCTCTGCACCATCCATCCCCACTGTAGTAATAGAACATCAAAGAGAAAAAATACTGTGTCCAAAAAAGTAGGTCCAGTAGACTGTTTATCTTTATGCCTTTCTAAAATTCTTGGTTGAATCTGAGTTTTGGATATGCCCACTTGGCACTGGAGTCAAGGAGGGGTTTCTTTACTGCTTAGAAACACTTCTACTACAGCTCATAAGCTTATCTCTTGTTCTGCTTGTCACATGATAAAAATGAGATGCTTCACTAAACTTGATCCTCTTAAGCAAGTTTAACATAAGCATTGATATTTTTTAAATATATATTTTGAGTCACATTAAGCAGGAGCATGTCTGCCTTGTGCTGTCTTTTTGAAACTCCATTAATACCAAACACTGTTCAACTGGAAATGCTTGCAGGGTACTCCTGCCCTTGCTGGCTGTTGTAGGAAAAAATAAGAATGAAATACACTCAAAACAGGCTTCACAACATACACCTGAAATCTGTTTAGCCTGTTTAAAGTAGCTGCTTTTTTCATGTAGGCAAACCCAGTCAAAACATGAGAACACCAGTGTGTGAATGCCTGGGCTCCCAACTGCAGTGACCAAAGAGAGGGTGATGGAGGCTTTGAGAGGGA
This sequence comes from Ceyx cyanopectus, assembly GCA_013401355.1. NCBI lineage: Eukaryota > Metazoa > Chordata > Aves > Coraciiformes > Alcedinidae > Ceyx > Ceyx cyanopectus. The sequence goes on along the minus strand of VYZU01045337.1, from coordinate 20,678 downwards.
AGGGCTGAGAGAATAGATGGGTTTTGAAGCAAAGGGTGTGTTCCTGATGTTAACTAGACAGTTGGGACTGGAAGAACATTCTCATCAGCACTTGTGGGTTTTCTAAGCTCTTCACTTAATCACAGAATCCCAGAATAATCCTGCTTGAAAGGACCTCTCAGATCACCCAGTCCAACAAACATAAATACTCCACCATTAATAAAAAGCCTTGATCAACTACATTGTCATTAGAGCTTAGCCCTTAACTTCAGCAGTTATTTGAGAGAAGGACTCCACTATTGGACTGTAAGAAGGAAATCTAACTGAAATCTGTTTGTCTTGGCTGGAAGATGAGCAGGACTAACCTGTAGTTCTTGAACAGCATGACAAGTAGCTGGAGGCCCTAGAGTAGGGCATGGAAATGCTGAGAACAGGCACTGTATGCAACTGCAGACTTCTGAAAGCCAATCTGAGCAGGAGATCATCTGTGTGTGCAGAACATCCCTGTTTCAAACAGTTGTGCTGCACTGTGCATCATATGCTCACTAGCTGTTGTGCAACAGGAAAGCCTGGCTTCTTTTTTTCCATTCATCTTCTGGAGCTTGGGAGAGGAAACATAGATTGGCCTTGTATGGAGCTATAGCTTCCTTCCTGGTGGGAACCTGTGTCTGAGCTGCTCCAGATGCTGCCATGGGCTGCACTCTGGTTTCCTGCCCATCACTGACTGAGCTTTGGAGGCTTGGAGTGGAGAAAGTGACTGGGAGCCTTCTTTCTGTGGGATTAGAGAGTCATTCCATGGTTGTCATCTTCCCCAGCCTTCTGGATGGGTACAGCTGGGTGTGCTCTGCTGCTATGTATCAGCTCATGCAAGCGCTATTTCAGCTTTTCTTATCAAACTCTTATGTTCAAAACTGAAGATATTTTGGTTGTATCTGAAGGACACCCTGTGTTGTTTCTAAACATCAAAAGAACATCACTGGGCTGGAGGCCAGCTCAGAGGATGCCACTTCTGTGCCTACACTCCCACCTTACTACCAGGCTTCTCCCAAGCCAGCTCAAAGGTTTTCTATGCAATAAATGCTGTGAAGTACATTAAAGCCATGAAAACCAGCTGAATTTGGAATAGTGTTTTGGAACTAGGTGTTCATGGCCAGTCTTCTTTTGCAGCTTTCTGAAAAAGCTCTATCCCCCAAATCAGGAGCCTTGTTAAATGCAGGAGAGCTGGAGTGATGCAGCCTGGAGCACTGCCTCCAAAGGCTTGCAAATTTCTGTACTGCTTAAATTTGGCTGCATGGCATAATCAATCTCTTGTTTCTTACAACTCTATTACTAGGAATTAAAATTCTGTGTTTATAGATGGAAGTAGAAAGAATGTGATTTAATGCAGTGTTATGGAAAAATCTGTTTAGTGGCAGATGGCAGTAGAGAATTTTTTTTTATAACCTTACGTGATTTTTTTTTCCCTAGCTATGTACTCATTCTATTTCTATTAAATTCAGGTTTTCTCCACAAAATTGTAACCAACTTAAATATAGAGGTGTGTTTTTTTTGTTTTTTGTAATGTGAAAGACTGCTGAACCTGCTGATGTTTCACAACAGCAAGAAGTGATTGAAGTGGAGAAGCTGGGGTTTGAGATCATAAATCAGAATAGTCTTGTGGCTTGTAGTTGCTGCTGAACTGCCTTCTAAAGTACTGGCAGAAAAAAGCTATAGCTTAAAAACAGCTGACAACAGGGTCATGTCTACCCTCAGAAAAGTAAACTTTCCTGCCACAACCTCCTGATCTGTTTGGATAATGATAAAAAGACTGGGCAAGACCCAAGAGTTCTGTGACTGCTTGCCCAGAGTAGAAATATTTCAGGCTGAGTGCAATCCTGTCTGGTATCCTTAGGGTTGGGGAGCAGGGAGAATGCTTGTCCCTGTCCTCCCCTCCCCAAAACCTCAGGTACCTTAGACCAGGGGAAGAAAAGGAGCAGCCCTGGCCTTGTGTCAGCTCCAGTGGAACAAGGTTAATTTCCTGACCTTTGTGGAATGGGTGGGACAGCCACTGCAGGTACTGGCAGCACTTGGGTAGCATTCTCTTCTGAAACAGCACAGAGCTTCTCAGCTGGAATGAGAATGCAGCTTTACTTGTTGCTTGTAGATGAGCAATCTCCAAAACATTAAAGCTTGTAACTAGAATCTTCTCCAGTGGCTGTCATGGGAACTTTGCTGCTCTGCACAGGCATGACTAACAGGAGAAATCAGTGAAACTGAGTACTCCAGTGCCTCTTAGTCATTAGAACATGAATATATTTAGGTAATAACCATTAATGTCTTCACATCAGCTGCTGCTTTTCTTATCCATTGCTGCAAATTACTCCTACTTGTAGGGTTTGGTTCATCTCTGTGCTATAAAGCAAAGGAATGTGGTAACTTTGTCACAGTATCTGTTTAGTTTGAGCTATGCAAACTGATTCCACTTAATAATCCTAAATTGCTACCTTGACCCATAGAGTTATAAGGAGATACACAGCAGTGCCTTGGATTGTCTCTTAAGGGAGAAATGGTAAAAAAGAAAGAAAAAAAGCATGTGGTCCTGGTTACTAGTACTGTAAAAATGGTCTAAGAACAGTTTTGTTGTTGCATGAATTAATTTGCAGCAGGCATGGGTGTTAAGTTCATGAGGAAAAAGTGTCTAGGACCATCACATGGATCTCATTATAGATTTGCAATCAATGTGCACATACCCTTAGTATAAATAACCTCTCTTTCTATCAAAAGTCAGTCTGCACCCTGAAGTAGGAGGTTTGGGACTGTGAAGAGAGCAGAACAGACCCAGAATGACTTGGGGAAGAAGCAGATAAAGACTCTGCCAGTGTCCTCAGGTATGGAGCAGAGCTAGAAAGAGCAGGCTAGTCCTAGCATGCTGCTCCAGCAGCTCCATGGCAGTGTCACTACTGGCTAAACCACTTTCCCTCCAGGCTGCTCTGTATTTTCTACTTCTTTAGCAATGGTGGGTTTGCCCTATTTGGGGATTTGGGTTTGCATTTTGGTCTGGGTTTTGGTTTCATTTAAAGTTGTGATTTTAAAGCACAGATCTCAGCTGCTTACTATGGTTCTTCCTGCTGAAGCAAAAATTTCATGCTAGTATTAGCTGCCTTGGAAAACTGTGTATAAAAGGATACTGGTTGAGAACACCATTTTCAAACTGGAAAAAAAGATGAGTGTCTGCTTAAAGACAGGCTTGCAACCTCTTGCATCACTGCTTAGGCACAGACAGTAAAACCTTAATCCCCTGATGTCTGAATCATGCTGGTTCAGTTAAAGGCACAGCAGTCTGGTCACTTGGTAGTGATGAAGTTGAGTAATTCCTTCTGCCCTCAAACTAATTTTCAGAGGAAAAGAATGAATTTTGTTGCTGGTTAAACTTACCAATGGTTGATTCTGTGGGCTTGTGCAGTTTGCTTTGCACCTCCATCCAAATAATTATCATTTTCTTACAGTAATTTCATATGAAATCAGTAATAAACTGTGTGAATACTCAATTGGACTTGGATAGAACTACTCCATCAAAAGCTAAGAAGGAGCCATTTGTTCTTAAGCAGCATATAAACACCAGCAGTGATCACATGCAGGACAGGCTTCAAAAGTCATAGAATCATTAAGGTTGGAAATGACCTTAAAGATCATCAAGTCCATCTGTCTACTAAACATTATTAAGCATTAAGTCAATCTATATTCCTGTCTGCCAGCTGCATCCCAGCCCTCAGTGGGTACTGGAAGGTCCAAAGGAAAGCAGGGCTGGCAGCACCACCTCTTCTTACTGGTTTGAGTTCCCACAGTCCCAGTGCTGAGGCTAGAGGCAGTAGGTAGGTATAGGTATAATATAGGTAGGATCAGGAGTGCAGGGGGGGTCATGCTCTAGTTCTTGGCTTTATGCTTCACAAAAAGACTTGCTGCTAGGTTGGGAAGCTGCCAAAGCCATGTGCAGGCTGTGATTGTTTCACAGGAACAGGGTGGATGGAAGCAGTGGGTGGGGGTTTGGGTGGGTGTGGTTTAAGAAGCTTATGTTTCCAAATGAGCCTTTCACAACTCCCAGTGCTGCTTAGGTTATCCATACCTTAGACTTGGGAAACTAATTTAGCCAGCTCTGATGTAGCTTGTTCACATCCATCTCTTAAAGGCTGAGGGTAACATGAAAATCCAGGGTAAATTCCTCAGAGTGGTCAGTCTGGGCTGCTCTAACCCGAGCATGTGAGCACGAGTTACTGGTGATGCTGCTGATGGCACTAACATCTCAGCTACAGGAAGACAGCAGCCCTTGGTTAAAGCCTTTTTAACGTTGAAAGATGAATAACAACAGGAAGCAAGTGGTAGCCTGATGTGTATACACAACAAGGCCAAAGAAGTGCATGCAGATGAAGCTGGGTGGCCAGGAATGAAGGCAGCACTGGGAGCTGGAGAAAGCAGAGGGCTGGGAATTGGTGAGATGAGAGGATCCTGAGCAGGAAATGATTTGCCAGGGACAGCCCTGGGGCAGCTCCAGGGTGTCAGCCTGGGGGCTGGTGGAAAGAGTCATCAGTTGGATAGTAAAAGTGGAGAGCAGTAGGACTGTTCTGATTGTGACTAAATGAGCTCAACCCCATGTTGCAATGCTTCCAGCTTCTGCATGAGCCCCTGCTAGGACGTGCTGTGTCAGGGCCTGCTGGGCTATGAGAGCCAGCAGAGGTTTGAGGTGTTCTCTTTAGCTGCTCTTCGCCACTAGTCTGGGTTCTTGTGATGCCAGAGCACAGTTCTGCAGCACCTCTGTTGTGTTGATGACTTGGAGAGTGCTGTGAACAGAGGTTGGTCTGTTTAAGGAGGGATTGCTTGCTTCCACCCTGAATTTAACTCCTGAGCTGGAGCTCAGTGTTGATCAAAATGAAGGGGGAGCTATTATATGGGGTGTTAGAACCTCTGCAAGCACCAGTTGCTGCAGAAACACCTCTTCCTCCCTTTCCAGTTCTGTTTATACTGTGTAAGTGGATTTTCAAAGCACCTCAGTGCCTCATGTCATGGGTGTAAGTACCTAGAAACTAAAGGCTGTGGCTTGAGGAGTTGTTACTTTGCAAGTCTAAGGCAGAGATAGAGGGGTAGTGTCTCACTCAAAGCTGTTAAATATTACCCTGAGATGCTCTTAGCTGTAGCCTCATTAGTTTGGAACAATTTAACAAAACTATTCCTGCAGAAAGGTCTTTTAGTGTTAACATGACAATAAATAAATTAGGCAACTGTATGTGGCCTGTAATTATGAGCTTGATAAACCAAGAGGGTCCAGTGGCCCAGGCAGTCTGTTCTGAGGGTTCCCAGCTTTCTCCCCTGCTTCCTTTGATAATAGAAAATACAACAGAGATGAGCAGAACTGGATTTTCTACAAGTGTGTTTCTTATGAGCATCATTTTTTTTCACTTTCATGTAATGGATTAAAACAATGCAATTAAAAGAATAAGTTTAATGACAGAGCAAATCTTAACTTTCATAGTTCTTTGTCTCCCACTCTCCCCTTTGCCTTTCCATGGTAACTCCAGTACCTGATGAGTTACCAGCAGTGCTGGCAGAGACTCATGTTTACAACTCAGTCTGTTTTGAATACAGGCTTCAGTCTTCTCTAGTAAATTAAAACCAGATGGGAACTGCAGGGAGCAGAAAGGAATTGAATTCTGCTTGTGGCTTGTGATGTTAACAGAACTCTTTGGGTATTTTCATTGTTGCTTTGCCTAGAAATTGGCTTGGACCTCCCTCCTGCCCAGACACTGCAATGTGCTGGTGCAGCTGCTGGGCTTTCACTGAGCCACCCTGCTTGGCTCTGCTACAGTGACAGTTGATGGCATGAGCATGGTACAGGGATTCTGATGGACATTTTTATTGTATGAAAGGATCAAAACTTGGTAAATCCAACCAGAAAGGTGTTTTGTTGGTTTGTTTGGGTGTCCCCTCTGCCTGCACAGCCAGCAAAGGTGACATGCAGTTGTTCTGCTTCATTTAACAAGTCTTTCTCTTTTCTCAGCCTACTGTAGCTGAAAATACACTAAAGGAACACGTGGAATTTGAAGAGGAAGGCAGTCTGTCCCCCAAAACAAGCATTGCTAGATGTGTATGCAGCCAGGATAAGGACTTTTTCCATGCTGGTTTGTGCCATCTCTGAGGAAAAGACTCCCTGTGCTGAATCACAGGAGCCTTGCTTCCTGGGGGGGTTTGGGATTTCCTTGCCACTGTCCCCTCTGTGGCTGCAGGAGCTGTTTGTGCAGAGTGCCTGTTCTCAGGAGGAACTGGGTTCTGCCCAGAGTGTGAAGGGCCTGACTCAGATGGTGTGCTAACTGTCAAAACAGGGTGTGGTAGCAACTGCTCTGGCTAAAGCTGCTGAAAATGTATCAGAAGTTGTCTACAGCAGAGAGTCATTCAGGTTGGAGAAGCCCCTTGGGATCATCCAGTCCAACCATGAACCCTACTCTACACAGTTCACCCCTAAACCATGGCCCTCAAACCCACATCCAACCCACCCTGAAACACCCCCAGGGCTGGGGACTCACCCCCCTCCCTGGGCAGCCAGTGCCAGCCTCTGGCTGCTCTGTCAGTGCCAATTGTTCCCTCCTGCCCAGGCTGCCCCTGCCCTGGAGCAGCTGAATCCAGCCCCTCTGGCTCTGGCACTAATGCCCTGTGAGCAGAGCCCAGCACCAGCCTCCCTGCACTGGCCTGGCAGGGGCTGCAGAGAGTGAGGAGGGCTCCCCTCAGCCTCCTCTTCCTCACACTCCACACTCCCAGCTCCTTCACTGGCTCCTCAGCAGATTCATTCCCCAGCCCCTTCCCCAGCTCCACTGCCCCCATATGAACATCATATGCTAATGGCAATGAACATGCGAAAGTGGCAGAAGGATTTAATGATGTTTTCTAGCCATTTGAAACCTGAGAGTGTGCAAAAATAAATGTTCAGTTTGCTGCAGTATTGTTTTGGTGTGTGTTTGTTATTTTCTGCGGGTTTTGGTTTGTTGTCTTTTTGTTACTTGTTTTGTCTTTGTTTTTTCCCTCCTTTTCTCAATCTTAACTTCCATTCTTTCTGATTTCCCATAGAAAGAAATAAAACCTGCTTCCAGAAGAAAAATCTGTAGCTTCATAAAGATGAACTTGGAAAACTCTGAGCTCTGGATTTGCAATAAGTTAAAAATATTTAGCCCTGGAAGTTACAGTAGTAAATTGATACAGGGTATTTTGAAATACCTACATACCTGCTTCCTAGAAGTATTCCTAGCAGCTTGTTATGGTACTGAATTTGAGTGGTTGAGATTTATGGGTTTACTATGAACACAAACTTGAAGAGAATTCCTATCAACTCTACTTCTTGAGTAATTGGCCTTGATAAACCAGATCTTACAGCTTGCAGAGGCAAACAGGAAAGGGGGAGTAGTCCAGTTTTCAGGCAAAAAACCTTAATAAACTAAACCTTTGAAAGGAAAAATATAACCAGTGTTTACTCCTTTTCTTGGTGATCACTTCAGCCAAGTCTTGCACTTCTGTAATGCAATGGCATGCCTTGCAGTGCTTAGAAATACTAGTCTGCTGTTTACTGGAAGCATATTCCTCCCAAAGCTGAGTTTGAGCTCCAGCTAGAGGCTCTAGTGTGTTTATTGTGCCACCTCCTCAGCACACCAAAGCTATTTGTGATGGAAATTCTGCTGTGGATGCTCTTCCTCTTTTTAGACAATATGAGAAATGGGATTGCTGTAGAAATAAATACCCAAGCCTTTGCTTAAGCTTTCTGAATGTGGAGTAGAGTGAGGCAGCACATGACTCCTTTATGCACTTGTGTTCAGATGCATTTCAGATCTGCTCTTCTACCCTGCAGTCCCTGTGCAGAGCTCTGGAGGAAACCATTTCTCACCATGTCTTAACCTCTGCTACACTTGGCCAGCCCTGTGCCCCAGCCTGTCTGCTGCTGCTGCCTGGAGGAAGGAGAGAACATTGATCTTAGTGCAGTGTCTGAAATATGGACTGAAGAGCTGCCTGAATGGGTCACACCTGGTGTCTTGGAGCACCTAGAAAAGCCTATTTCCCAGGAGAGCCAAATGTGCTTTGTTTTGTAAGTCCTTCCCAGTGCATTCCAAGAAAATGTTCCCAGTGTCTTTGGGATTTTGTCTTTGGGCTCTAGTGATCTCAGTAGACAAACTAGCACCTAAAGCACCACCAGAGATGTAATTCCTCTCTCCTTTTTAAGTAAGTGAAACTTCCATCCCCAATGTAGTTCTTGCTGGGACTCTTTTAACTAGATAAGGCCCATGGCCTTTATTTGTGATAATAGGATTTTTTCCAAGCATGTTTTAACTGACATCTTTCTTAATGGTGAGTGACAGCCATGTGAACTGATGGTCAGCCCTGCATGTGATTATTTGTTAAAGGAAAAGCATGTTTTCAGACTTCAGACAGATTACACAAGCTCCAGAAGGCCCACCCCACATCCTGTGCAGAAAAGCAGCTCCCAGAAATGCCCATTGTTTTCAGGATTAGAAGGCACTGTATTTTCTGCCTGCCTTCTTTTTCAGAGCTATATGGAAAATACTCATGCAAAGGAGCTACAGCAGCTTAACAAGTGCCTTGTCCTGCCAGGTACTGAGTGCTCTGCTCTCACTGAAACGTGGGGAGGATTAAAACATTGGACTCCCTGGCTGGAGAACAAAGAGTTGGTGTTGGTAAAAGTAGCTGGAGTGTTTTATTAGTTATGTGACTCCCTTGATACTTGACATGCTGTAAGCCTGAAAGTTGTTTGTGTGCAGCCATGGCAGTAGTTGTTGCCTGTCTGGGGAGGTGGGAGTTGCAGGGTATGCAGTTTGCTTCAAGCATAGTGAGTTTTCCTTGATACTGCTTCACGTTGGCTCACTCTTTAAAGCAAAAAGAGAGAATGGGGTGTCTGGATCTAAGAATATTAGTATTTTTGAATCTCTACCCATTTTTACTGCTGAGTTGTGTGCTGTTCCACCTGCAAGTTCATGGGCCTGTTCATAAAGAAGGGTGCCATTGAGCCAACAATGAGAAAACTTTCCACCCTTCTTTTTTTCTAACCTGCTTCATTATCATCTGAGCTTCTTTTTTAGCAAGCTGAGGTGTTATTTTTCATACTCATTTCAAGCAGGAAAAGAGTGTTTCAATATGAATTTGAAAACCCCTCATAGTTTTCTTACTTTAAAAAAACAGCTTCTCTGTCTTCCTAGAGGTCACAGACTGTTCAAGACCAAAGGATTTTTCATGATAACGCACGTAGCTAAGCAGGAGGCTGCCATGAGGGTGTGTGAGGCTGTATCCTGCTTTTCTGCAGTCCTCTGAATCACCTCCCTTCAGTCTCCACCAGCCTCCTGGCTGCAGCATTCCCAAAACATGTGGCCCATAACATGGGAGCACAGGGAAGGCATTCCAGTAAACAGATACTCCCTCAGGATGAGATGAGCTTTTCATTCTAGCACTTCTGTGTGCCCCTAGCCAGGGACAGCTGCTCCTGGTATCCCTGTGGCTGGGAGAGCACTGAGGCCATCCTGGGTTTTGGGGATAATCTCCTGGGCTGTCTGCACAATCCCCTTTGCAATGATTTTAGGAGCACACACCCAATGAAAACTGAAGGGAAAAGAAGACTTTAGGTGGTTTGGGGTCTGTGTGTGGCAATATATGACCAGAGTGTGGCTACAGCTGCCAGAAATCCGTGGTGAGCACAGAGCTGTGTCTGTCAGTGACTGAGCAGCACTGCTGGAGGGGCCCAGTGCTTTCCTGGGCTGCATCCAAGGGTAAGTAGCTGCTTCAAGCCAGCAGGGTGGTGACTGGGGGGTGACAGTGTATTCTGATTGTATGCTGCTGTCCTGTTCTGTTTGAAGTACATGACCTGAGATGGGCTCAGTCTGCAGTTCAAGGACTTTGGAGTTCTTCATTTCAACTAGACTCTATCACCAGCCTCCATGAGGAGCATTTCCAGACCTCCTCCCTGCATCAGTTCTGCTCCCAGTAACCCAGGCTGCCATTGCCACTCAGCAGGATCAGTATGGGACATCCAGGCACAAAGCCTTCAGACTTCCATTCCTTTTACTGCTTTTTTTCTCTCACCTTCTTGAAAAGCTCCTCTCAGACTGCTTTTGTCCTACTTTTCAAGTGGATAGAAGTCACCAGGGGAATGGATCAGTCAGCAGTGGCTCCCTTTGCTGGCAGCAGGACTTCAGGTGCTGCTGGTCTTGGCTTCCTAGAGGTGCTGCTGTGCACCCCAGCATGGAGGCTTTTGTCCACTGGAAGAGTTAGAGTTGGAAATACTGCCCATAAAACACCAGGAATTAATTCCAGTGCCTGTGTTCTGGTGGCTGGTGTTGGTTGGTGTGTTAAGCTAGTGAGGAGTGTGACAGATGGAAGACTGGTGCCTGCAGACAGCACAGCCTTCCCCTTGCTGCCACTGCCTTTCCTGAGAGGGGGACTGAGCAGAAACTGTTCATTCTCCTAATTGGCCTGCTATGAAGCTCTGAACAAACAGCAGCTCTGGTAATTTTCAGTTATCTGAAGAAACATAGGCCAGAAACTCTACTTTTTTGTTCTGCACCTGGTACAAAGGAAGTCTAACAGCCCTGGGAACAGGGGAGCCAACCCAGTTCCTGCTGCTGCTAAAAGCAGGGAATTCATTCATCTCCCTACCCCCTATGGCAGCCCCAGAGAGGCATTGTTTGCCCTGGGTTCTAAATCACCACTTGCTATTCTCTCTCTCTTGTTGATTGGTTTCTTTTCAATTCATTTACAATGGGAGCACATTGACAAAGTTAAGGGAGGTAAATTCAGGGCCTGTAGCTCATACTACAAGTGACTGCACTCAGAGTAATGTCATTGTCACACGTCACTGCAGCCCTCCTTTAGAGGGTCTGATTCTTTGCCCTGCTCTACAGGGAGGTAATAAATGAGAGGAAACTGGCAGCCCTCATTTGATGGCAGGCTGCTGATAAAACTTGTGGTTATTCTAAGACTGCTTAATCCTATTTAAGGTTGGGATTTTTTTTGGAAAGTCTGTGATTTCTGGGTGTATTTTGTACAGAAGCCCATTTAAAAGCTGGGCCTGAATGAACGTGTCAGATTTGCTCCATAAATATGATGAAAACATAACTGGGTTTAACTGTATGAGAGTTAAAAACCAGGATTTTTCAATCAAATTTTCCAAAGCTCAAGGAGATTAATATTTTTAATACCTTCAGGTTTTTAGGATCTGATGCTGAATTATGAGGGGAAGCACAGACACATTTAATTACTGTATTTTCTAAACATTAGGTGGAATCTATAGATGCAACAGCAGAAAACTGAAAATGTCTCATGAAGAACAGCACTGCCTGCTTGTATTTCAGTTAATAATTTGTTTACTTATGTTGTAGACAATGGCAGTTTATGGCCAAGCTTTAAAGGGGAATGGGATGTTGCTACAGCTGCAGTGTTCTGCATTGTGATGTACAGATTCTGTATCATAAATGAAAGAAACCCAGCCATATATCCATGACCTCAGCTCTCAAAATCCTGCAATTAGTAATGATGGAAATTAATGTCATTTGTATGAGTAACAGCTTAGGAACCACGGAAAACTGGAGGTGTCCTCAGTGAAGGGCACAGTGCTGAAGCCTCTGGCTGACGTGAGCTGCCCTGTCCCTAGCCCTGTGCTGTTACCTGTGTGCTGAGTGTGTTCAGTGGGATGGCTCCCCAACAGGGAGATGTGAACCCCAAACAGTGGGATTGCTCCCCAGCAGGGAGGTGTGAACCCCAACAGAAGTCCATACAGGGCTCTTCACCAGTGCAACCTGCTCAGAATCCTGGTGCATGGCTGTGACTGAACCAAGCGGGTTGCACCCCCAGGCTGGGTGAGCTTCCTTCCCTCCCCACCCACCAGCACTCTAGGGGGGGGAGTTTGAGCTGGATCAGCACAAAAGCTCCTCTCTTCTCTTGCAGGGTTCAGTTGATGCCAGGGCAGCTCTACCAGTGGCTCCTGGGCTCTCATGAGCACCAGTGCAAGGAAAAGAGGAGGCAGGACCTTCAGTTCTGGCAGCAGTCAGGTTGGCTTTGTGGTTCCAGGTGTGAGGTACGTGCACAGCTGTCTAGAAAGCCATGGTGGTTGAAGGCACCACTTCTCCACAACCAACTGCTGCCCCTCTCCAGGGCACTGCCACTCTGCCAGCTGCCTGACTACAAAGGCAGGTAAGGGGCACACACCTGGCAGACTGAGCTTTCTGGGGTCTTTCCAGAAGCTTCTAGGGTCAATGGAGATCTTAGAGCTGCAGTGTGGGTCAGCTCACCCTGTCTGTGTTTCCCATCAACGTGGATGAAACAGGTGACTGAAGTCCAGGCTCAGACTTGGGCAGCTGCAGTTAGGCAGGTGAGCTGTGGTTTTTTAGTGCAATTTTAGATATTCCCTGGAATGTAAAGGAATCCATATAGTAAAAAACAAATGCAAAATGACTAAGATAATTAATAAAATAAAAAAGGTGGGGTAGGGAGGTGAGGAGTTTCACAAATCACAGCCAGATCAAAAATTCACATCTCTAGATGATCAGACTGAAGTACTGAATTCAATCTGTGGGCTGCTGTAAGACATTAGAAGGTCACCATCACCTTGAGGGGGAGGAAGCCTTCATTTTTCCTTCTCAACTGCACAGGCCCTGCACAGTGTCTGTCCAAGGGCTTGTTTTTGCTGCCTGCTGTTAGAAGTGACTCTGGAGATGACTACAAGTGGAAGTTAAAGCTCTTTTCTCGTTTCTGTTCAGTGCTGTGGTTGCAGCCCTGGCAGCACTCACAGCCAGCCACTCTCTGTGGGTTTCAGCTTGGTGGCACTGCCCGGCTATTAGCATAACGCTGGCATGTGGCTGCGGGGGGAGTGCTGTGCTCTGCCCCCAGCTCGGCCAGGAAACCCTCCTGCTGGCCGGCCAGAGCACTCTGCATTGCCCTGGCAGCTGAAAGCCACCGGGGCTCTTCCCGAGCTGCCCTTGTTCGGAGGAGGAGGGAGAAGAGTTCTCTGCCTCATGGCAGCTTCTGCAGGGAGTTACAGTGCTGTCCTCACCCGCTGTGGAGCCTGCCTGATTCCAGCCATGCCTCCACAGCCCGGGATGGAGCTGTAGAAGGGAAGGGTAAGGAAGATGCTCATCCCTAGAGCACTGAAAAGGCACCTAGAGCTTCAGAAACTGCTCTGTGGCCAGGCAGTGCTGGCTGTGGGAGGAGAGAAGGTCCCAGTGCTCCTTCCACGGACCAGGGGAGTTTGTTTCTCTGGTTCTGCACTTCCCAAAAGGCAGGGAGGATGGAGGGGTCTCTCCCTGGGGATGTTGCTGCAGGAGAGGGAGTGTGAGTGTCTGCTCCTCTTGCCTTGCTCAGCCCGCAGCAGGCCGGGCTGTGCTGTGCAGGCAGCAATTAGGCAGAAAGCTTTGAAGTGATGGAAATCAGCGTGTTCAAATGAACTTGCAAAAAAACTTCTGGAAGACTTTGCCTCCTTAAAGCTGGTTTGAAAGGGGCTCTTCCAGTGTGAGTCATCTGCAGCTGTAGTGGAGCCCTGGGCAGAGCCTTCCTCCCCTCCTCTGAATGGAGCTGTCACAGCGCCCGGGAGCAAGGGCAGGGAGAAAAATACCCCGATTCATTTCCTAACGAGATAGGCATGGGAGAATTCCCCGCGGGGCCACCGGAGGGGGTCGGAGGCTTTTTGTGGTTTTCAATCGCCCTGCTCCACATTGTGCAGCTCGGAGCTGCCAGCCCAAGCCCCGAACAGCCCAGCCCGGCCCAGGGAACAATGCTGCTGCAGAGGATGTGGCTTCTGCTACAACCAACCAGCAAGCTGCCAAGCTCCATGGCTTGGGTGCTTGCCACGCTAAATTTGACAGCAAATTCTTGAACCTTTCTGGCTTTCAGCTGACTGTTTTCGGGAGATGTTTCTCCTGCTTCCCACCATTTACAGCTCACATATGGCAGGGCTTCCCCTCTGGAGAAAAAAACATCCTAAAAGCAAAGAAATGCAACCAAAACAAAAAGCACCCCCCAAAATCCAGGCTTTTGGTTAGAAAACATAGAATTATGAACAGAAATCACAGAGTGTCAGGGGTTGGAAGGGACCTAGAAGATCATCCAGTGCAACCCCCCTGCCAGAGCAGGGGCACCTAGACCAAGTCACCCAGGAACAGATCCAGGGGGGGCTGGAATGTCTCCAGAGCAGGAGACTCCACAACCTCCCTGGGCAGCCCCTGCCAGGCTCTGCCACCCTCACTGGGAACAAGTTCTTCCTTCTGTTTCCCCTCAACCTCTTGTGCTCCAACTGACTCCCATTGCCTCTTGTCCTGTCACTGGATGCCCCTGAGCAGAGTCTGGCTCCATCCTCCCTACACTGCCCTGAACATATTGACAGACACTGCTGAGCTCCCCCCTCAGTCTCCTCTTCTCCAGGCTAAAGAGCCCCAGCTCTCTCAGCCTCTCCTCAGCAGCGAGATGCTCCACTCCCTCACCTTGGTGCCCTGCACTGGACTCCAGTAGCTAACAGAAAATCCAGTTAACTGACTAGATGATGAGAATATCCCCCGATTAACAAATCTGATGCTAAACAGTGTGCAGCTGCGATGCTGCTCAGAGCTCTGTCGTGCCCTTTCCCATCCCACCTCGCTGAAACCCCGTTTTGATCTGCATTTGACATGGGAGATCTGCCATTGCAGCCCAGAAGATGGTGTGTGCGAGGAAACCTCCAGCGATTCGAGGCACCAGGCGCCCTCTTGTGCTGTTTCCCCGGGATAATCGCAAGGTGAGCGGGCTGAGGTGTGTGCTTAGCACCCGCATCCCCTGCGGGTCTCAGGTGTGTGCTTAGCATCCCCATCCCCTGCGGGTCTGAGGTGCGGGGTTACTTGGGGATGGGTCCACAGACCTGCTCTGCAGTGTGGCCACTCAAAGTGAAGCTTTGAACAGAAAAGAGGAGCTTCCAAAACACAAAAATAAGATATTTTTTTTTAGATTCCCTCAGAAGTAGCAGTGCTTACTAAGTATGAAATTTCTCTGATGGGCCAGATTTGAAGTTGGATTTCAAACTTTACTGTTCATAATGTGATTTAAGTGTAGATTTTGGGGTGTTATATTGTGCTGTATGTTTATCATCATTCACCTCCTCACTTTGCTTAATATCAGGAAAATTTGCTGCACCTCCCTGGCAGTCAAACTCTAGGATTGGCTTTATTCACTAAAGTTAAATACTTTTTCAGGTTGCTCATGGCAAGTATCTGAAAATACCACATTTTTCCAGATACCAGCCTATAAATAAAAATGCAGAGTCTGGAATAAAAGAGAGAAATTGATTTACAAAGTGAACTAAATAGCTGTCGCACCTCTCAAAACACAGGCCTGCAGGGGCTTGCTTCCTAAAGAAGTCATTTTCACTGGTTTTGATGTGTGAAACTCAGAAGGATATGAGTACCATATGATTTTCTAGCCTGATGCAAAGTCCCAAACTTACTGATAGCTCTGAGATGCAAACAGGGCTGAGCACAACGTGTGCAGTGGGCTCTTCCCCTTGCCAGCATTTTGCTGTCACCTTGGGGACTGAAGGTGGTGTTTATTGTAGGTTTATTGACCCAGAGCAGTTTCAGGCTGGGCTAGCTGCCATTCTGTAGAGCAGAAACTAGAATCCAGATGAGGAATTTTTGTGCTGGGCCTGGCCAAGACCCAGCTCACTGCTCCTGTCTCCAGTAGACCCCAGAAGTGGGTGCCTTGATAAAGCCTGAGAACAGAGCAGGTCCAAGAGCATCTCCTTTACTGCTCTCCCATCCTCCAGCCATTGCAAAGCCTGAGCTGAATAGTGCATTTGTGCACCTTGACACCAGATTTGGTTTCCACAGTTGTCTAATCTTGCACTGAGCTAAGATGAAACTTCAGCATTCACAGCATCCTTGTGATCTCTGCTGAGCACTGAGCTCATACCACATGGAACTCTAGCTCACTTCTGAGTGCTGCTGCTCATCCTGACCACATCCCATACATGCTGTTAGAATTGCTTTTCTGCCTGTGCCTCATTTTACATTTACCTATATTGAATTTTTCCTGCCATTTTATTGCCTGCTGGCTGAGTCTGTGCAGCCTGCACACCTCATTCTCATCCCTCAGCAACTTCTGTCCCCAGTAAACTCTGCCATTCTCTTGCTCCCCCCTTTTCTAGGTGTGCTGAACCAGACCTGCTGTCTGGGGAGCTGCACTGAGGAGCTTTGCCCACTCTGAGCAATGACCCTCTTGTCTTTGCTTCCCAGCTTTTAGCAGTTATTTACCCCTGGAAGGATCTTCCCTCTGAAGCCATGGCTGCTTGCTTTCCTTAAAAGCCTTGTTGAGGAGCATGGTTGAAAGCTTTCTTGAAATTCAGGCACATGTTGGCAACCACAACAGTCTCATCCTTGTTGCTGAGCTCTCCCTGGGCTGGTAGTCTGACAGTGCTCAATGTAGATCAGGGGTTTTCTGAAGTCTGTCATATTGATCCATTTAATAATTCTCTTCCTCATTACAGCATCTACTGCCTGCTCACAGGTGAAGCTTTGTGCAGGAATATGCCTCTGCTGTTGACTCTGACAACATAACTAGGGTTTGTAGTGCTTTCCTACAGTGAATGCCACAAAAACACTGCAGCCAGAGTGTTTCTGTAGAGTGCAGGTAGTGTTTGAACTGTTTCCAACCAAAAAAAAAGTGGAAATGCATTGAATAAATGCTGCTGTGTAAGTTAGTGACAGATACCACCTGTTACAGGATCAAAAAAGGCTCAGATTGAGTGTTTGCACATATTTTGAAGTCACTAAGAGTTATTTGCCTGTACCTGACAGCATACTTGAATATGAGCCAGTGAAGACTAGAAATCCCTTTAGCCCAGAGGTAGAATTTTCCAGGCTCTCAGCTGAAAAATTCCCACACTTGAGCAGGAGCAGTTTCAGGGAACTGGATGCAAAGATTGTTTCCAGCAGGGAAGGCCCAACCCTTGGAAGTTTTCTGGGGCCCATCTCCCATGATTTGTTAGCTACTTTCTCAATATAAGACACCCTCTTAGAGCTGTACCTGGTGCTATGTGAAAAATAATCCAGAGAGGCATTTGGCAACCTGCAGAGTACTAGAGGTAGGTGTGAAAGCTGATTTGCTTTGCCTGGTGAAGTCTCCATGCTCCTTTTTATCCTTTCACAAGGAGGATGGGGAAAGGCTCTGGGCAGAGATGAAGAAATAGCTTTTCTGAGTAGATGGGTCTTGAGCAAATTATTTGGTGAAGCTCTTTTGAAGGCAGCACAACTTCCCTAGTGTGGTTTGCATAGCTGGGATGGCTCAGGAGAAATCAGCCATTCCTGAGTGCAGAATGTTGTCATTAATAATTGGAGCAAAGTGTGTGGTCGTTGTTGTTCTTTCATTAAACCTACCTACTTGAAAATGCCAACAAAAGGCTCCTTGTGGCTGCACAGCTTAACCTCAGTGTTTGAAACCTGACAGTGCCAGGGCTGATGCAGCTGCTGGTAAAATATTGTTTGCAGATTTACTCCTAAATTACCCAGTGCAAGAAAGCAAAATATGAGAAAGGGAGGGGGGGGGAAGATAATCCTCAAACAAATCCAGCAGTTTGGGAGTAAATTCTCCTCTTAGTTTTCCTAAGCATCTGAATTCCTGCTCAGTGAATAATGCAGTCCCAGTTTCCAGAAGACTGGCAGTTGATGGTGATGTTCTGATGAAGGAGGGCAGTGCAGAGATCAGCACAGGCCTGCTGGGGCTGGGCACTGAGGGGTGTGCACTGGGTGCCTGTGGGCACTGGCACTGCCAAGGCACAAGGGAAGCATGGGCTTTGCAAAAGGCTGAATCCAAACTGATGCTGCTTCAGGACCTGTTGATCTGCTGCTGCACAGCATGGGGGGAGTGTGTGTGTATTTTCCCTGCAGCACCCAGTGGTGAGCCAGCCATCATGTCTTGCAGGAAGAAGGGAGAGGACAGGTCAGTGTGCACAGACACCCCCTGCAGAGCTGCTGCTTTCTGCATCTGTCTTTACCCTTAATTCCTGCCTTAAAAAAAAACCTGAATTGTCTACATCTGTATAAAATATTTTCCTGGATGTGTTGAGGGGCCAACTCCTGAGCTCTGCCTGGTGTTGCATTCTGGATGATCTTTGCAGATAAGCATGACTGGAGTTAAATGGATCTATCAATAATCAGGGGAAAGGATGTCATCATGCAAAGTCTGATACTGTGAAAAAACAAGTCTTTGAAAATATGTTGGGAAAGGAACTGCTTTATTCTTAACATGGCTCCAGGTCTGGCAGCAACAGCTCCTGAAGAGGTGTGGGAATAGCTGGATAGACTCTGCTGGCAAGGAGAGCTGGGAGGCTGTGTGCTGCCCAGGCAAGACTGAGGACTCATTTTTAAATCCTTTTGGGTAAAAGAAGGTAATTATTTTTTTTTTTCTTGAAACACATTGAGAAGAAAAACATAAGCTGGAAATAAAATCTTTAAAATCAATATTATGTTGAGAGATTTGTGTTTTCTTCTAATTGGTCATAGTCTCTCAATCACAATAAATACAGGTGAGAGAATCACAGAGTGGTGGGGGCTGGGAGGGACCTCTGGGGATCATGGAGTCCAACCCCTGCCAGAGCAGAGGCACCCAGGGCAGGTCACCCAGGAACAGATCCAGGGGGGGCTGGAATGTCTCCAGAGCAGGAGACTCCACAACCTCCCTGGGCAGCCCCTGCCAGCCTCTGGCACCCTCAGAGGGAGAACTTTCCTCCTCATGTTGAGGTGGAACTCCCTGGGTTCCAGTTTGTGCCCATTGCCCCTGATCCTGTCACTGGGCACCACTGAAGATAGACTGACCCCATCCTCTTGCCAGCTGCCCTCGAGGTGTTTATAAACACTGCTGAGTTCACTTCTGTGGTCTCCTAATCTTTGGAGCTCTCTGTTGGACCCTCTCCAGTAGCTCCTGTCTCTCTAGGACTGGGGACTGTAGAACTGGACCCAACACTCCAGATGTGGCCTCATGAGGGTGGAATCAAGTGTGAGGAGAACCTCCCTGGACCTGCTGGTCACACTCAGTGCACCCCAGGAGACCTTCTTGGCCACAAGAGCTGCTGCTGGCTCATGGGAAACCTGTTGGCCATCAGCACTCCCAGGTCCTTCTCCATGGAGCTGCTTTCCAGCAGGTCAGCCCTCACCTGCACTGGTGCAGGGGGTTAGTCCTCCCCAGCTGCAGGACCATACATTTGCCTTGGTTGAACTTCATCAGGTTCCCTTCTGCCCAACTCTCCAGCCTGTCCAGGTCTCTCTGGATGGCAGCTCAGCCTTCCAGTGCAGCAGCCACTCCTCCCAGTTCAGTATCCCCAGCAAACTGGCTGAGGGTTCACTCTGCCCCTCCAGCCAGCTCACTGATGATGTTGAACAAGACTGGCCCCAGCACTGAGCCCTGGGGAGCACCAGTAGCTCCAACTGGACTCTGATCACCACCTCCTGAGCTCTGTTGTTCAGCCAGTTCTCAATCCCCCTCCCTGTCCACCCCTCTAACCCACACTCCCTCAGCTTACCCATGAAGATGTTATGGAAGAGAAGACATGAACTGGGATGTTGGGAATGGAAGGTGAGACACATTTTTAATTACTCAGTTGCTGTTTCTCTGATTTGGATCTTCTTACAATTAAATGAAACTCTTGTCAAGAGGATTTGTAGCACTTGCTGAGATGCAGAGATGGGTGGGACCATGCTGAGTCTGAAGAAAAGGTGATATAATATCAGAAATACTCCCCTGTCCTGGGACTGCCACTGTCCTGTAAGGACCACACTGATTATTCAGACATTTCCCCAAAATCGATTTTCTTACAGCACCAGTTAAATGAAACCTGTAAAACTATCTATAATGGTGCCCTCTGGTGACTCCAACATACTTTACACTAGAGTGAAAGAAAAATGAGAAGGAATTTGGCCTGCTAGTGTGAAAGTACACTGGAGAGTTGCACTATTTGATAAGGATTCACCACCAAAGTAGAGCTCTGAGAGCTCAGCCAGGCAGTGCACACAAGCCCTGCACACACAGAGCAGCTCAGGACTAGGAGCATGGCAGGAGCAGACCTGTGGTGAGCAGGACACTGTTCACCCTGCCATGCAAGTAATCCCTTGTACATTCACAATCAAAAGAAATCTGACTTTTGACACTGCAGACTGATAATTTCTAGTGCCTAGAGAAAAGAGAATTAAAAGATGAGACAGCAAAACCTCTCACCCAGTTTGTCTTGATGCAGGGAAGGTGGAGGTGGTGGATAGATGTATGAAATGTGTGGCTGAGGGGGGTGGAATAGGTGTGGTGAGATTAAAAAAATAGCCCTTTGAGCATCACTGCTGGTTTAAGTCATGACTACAAATATCCTCTGGACACAACACTGCTCAGGTAATGAGAGTATCACACCCTGAGACAATCAGCCCAACAGAAAATCAACCCCTAGCAGACACAATCATGGGTAGAATGTAAAAGGGGAGAGTAAAAAAACCCTTTAATAATATTAAAAATTAAAATTTAATAATATTTTAAAATAACTTGGTATGAAGTGTGAATTATTACCTTATTATTCAGTCATTATTTACCACATTTCTAATTTAATAACATACTGCACATAACTGTATCAGGTTAAGTCACTCTGCTTTTAAGCACTGCTCCCCCATGCAGTGCTCAGAGAGGATGTACCT